>JAJONR010001616.1:0-119794 GCA_029582245.1 Solanum etuberosum | reverse complement strand
ATATTTGTATTAGTATATACAGTTCTCTCTCTCGCTTTATACAACACAAATTATACATTTGTGTTTGTATAAAGCGAGAAAGAGAGAAAGGCAAAGAGAACTGGACAGGGGGAGATCTGTATTTGTATAATTATCAGTGTATAAGACGAAAAGATATATATTTGTATTTGTATATATAGTTCTCTCTCGCTTTATACAAACACAAACACAATTTATACATTTGTGTTTGTATAAAGCGAGAGAGGCGAGGGAGAGTGGCGAGCGAGATCAAGGAGAGCGACGAGCGAGATTTCGGGGAAGAGAGAGGAATGACAAAGTGTTTGCTACGAATTAGAATTAAATGAAATTATGGTTATAACATTTATTTTGAATTAATAGTTTGTTATTTCATACAATTTTCCCTAATTAAATATCATTCCATAAAAAAAAAGAGAAACTTATGTCTACAATTAAAAGAAAATATCTACGCCGCCACGTAATTCAATATACAATATTATATTTGATTTAGTCCATATTTATGTAAGTCATACTTCCATACGAGATTGACACATAATATTATATAGTAATGTTTTATATTGGAGTAAATGACATAGTATAAACATTTTATATCATGAAAATCCCCCACCCTCCCACCAAATTAGGTGCAATTTTATGTCCAAGTCTCAAAGTGATGCAATTTTTATTTTATTTTTAGACACGTTAGCTTTTTAGTTACACAATCACTGTTTTTTGCTCTTTCTTAAAGTTTCATCTTTGCTTTAATACTTATCTCCTAAATTCTTTTCTCCAATCAACATCCCAAAAGACAAATCTTGGACACAAAAATCATAAATATCATGTTCATAATTTTGTTTCAATTTCTCCAAAATTTGCTAAAATCATAAATGTAAAATGTCTGGTTTGTTTGTTGGAATTTTGTGTATTGCAAAAAGGGGTTATCAGTTCAGATCATTTGATTCACTTTCCCCTTCTGCTTCTTCCATGGTATGCTACTCAAAGAATTCATCTGAACCTCCTTCGTCGAAAAATTACATTTTATATTAGTCAAAAGTTAGTCTTTAATGTTTATACAGTTGATGTTGAATTTCCCGCCTTCTTTGTGTGTTTGCTTTTTTATATTTTGAATCTCGTTAGTGAAAATTCTGAATGTGCAGAGAGTATGAGGTATTGGTTCACGGAATTCACTGAATATCTATAAATATTTGATTGTGAATACAACTATTGACTTAACGTCGTTGTAGAGCCCATAAACTTCAAATGTTGGATCTTGTGTGTTTAGTTTTTTATATTTTGAATCCCTTAGTGAAAATTCCGCCTATAGTGGCGGATTCAGAGTATGAGTTATGGATTCACATGAATTAGTAGCTTTTTTTTAAAGATTTTGTATATTTATAAAGCAATTCGTTGAATATCTATAAATATTTGAATGTCAACTTAGTTATTATGGTATATTAGTACCATAGTCCTTGCAGGAACCATAAACTTCAAATGTTGGATCCGCCTTTGTGAATGGAGTGAAAAAAAATATGAAATTTTAAGTATATTCATGTGTTTTGCATTTGAATGAGCAGATAGAGCAAAGAAGTATAGGAAGTCATGGATATAACAACGACGATTTAGGTGAAAAAGCTAGAGAAGCCAAGCAGAGATTGGATCACAAGCTAAGAAGGTAATTTTCAGCTTGTTTTATAAAATAATTGTCCTCATTTTGCTAGTTTACTCAATAAGCTTAGGTAAATTGTTCCCATATTGGACTAGAGTTACGTTGTTGATTAATTGCTATCCTGTTTTGGTCTTAGTATCCCAATAGATTTCGACTTCAAAATCTAACAAGGAGAGCGATTCGTGTGTATTACCCTTTTTTTGGTGTTAGTATCCGGTACTCGTTGGATGAACTAATCCGAATTTGCACTGCATAGGTCTTAGTTCAAGTAATGGAATGATACCAAAGAAAAGGTAAAACTAATGGACAAACTGCAAGTGACTTGCGCGTGAGAGGGGGATAACAAGTTTGGTCCATTCTAACTGTTCATAGGTATAGTTAGCTTCAATTACAGGCAGTTATACATAACCGAGCTTGACAGTTCTCTCTAATTGAACTATACATAACTGAGCTTGACATGTCTCGATACTACCTAAGTTTCGTCCATTCTAACTGAGGAGCTTTTTTTTTACCTCTGTAGTGAGCAGAGATGGTGTGTATTTATATGATGTGTTAGAATTACTTCACTCTTACTTGTCAACTTTCTGGTAACATGGCATGAGTTTTGGAACAATTCTACGGGGTTGTCATTCTCCATGTGAAATCAGTGGTTTGGTCTTCTTGATATAAAGCCCGAAATGGTGTTTTCTTAGGGAAAGTTAGCCTCTTGATGCCTTAGAATTGTAACTTGTGGGATTGGCATAAGTATCTTGTTTTGAACTTACATTGGTGCAGTTGTCATTTAACTAAGTGAAATCCAATCACTTCTATAAGTTTACTCACGGCAATCATTTTAGCAGATGAAAGGAAAAAAATTGATCCTATCGGTATTGATTTTTTTGGTGGAGTTTCAGTTGTATCGAGTATCTGGCTGCTGCCATTAAAAAGAACTACTTCCGGAACATGGTGCTTTTGTTAACTTACTTTGTATGTTGTACTTAAGGAACATATATAAAAGATGCCTATGAACAGATGCTTTATGAATGAAATCCTTTACATGATAAAAAAGTATACGTCGGAGTATTATTTTCACCTAGTTGTACACTGTGTTTTGCATTCTGGTAATTTGTTTCTCCCAGTCACGAGCCCACAACAATGATATGATGTGAACTTAAATGACGAAATGAGGATTCATCTGGCTGACCTCAACTTATTTGGAACTGAGGCGTAGTTGTTGTTGTAGTCACGAGCCCATAAATTTGATTTTACTACTCTCTTTTGGGGACGGAAGCAGTGAGCTGCAGTTACTTTGCCTTGTCTATTAGTTTTCTTCCCTTAATTGGACCAAATCTACTCAAAATTTTGCCAACTTAAAGGATAAAAGATGCTTAGGATTATATATGGAAGACATATTTTGACCTATCCTCAAACATAAAGAATAATTTTGGCTAAATCTTGACTGAAGGTTCAATCCTTGTTATCTATCAATCGAAATTGTGGATATTCAAGATTTTGTTGATTTAGGCTTCCATCACTTATTGAACACCAATAACGGGATACACCTACTTACACAAGATGTTTACACCGAACTAATATGTGAGATTAACCATGGTCAAGTGATAAATCGTATGTAAGAAGTACATGTCATGTATCTATTGATTTGGTATAGATACCGGTGTGTGTAAGTTTTTCCATACCAACAACCAAGTGATTCTTAAAACATTTTCTGTTAATGTAATCTCTGCTTTGTTGCTCGGACTCTTCAAATGTCGTGCTTGTCGGATCCTCCAAAAGCAGTACTTTTTTTGACTGCTTTTGGAGGATCCAGCATGGGTACGACAGCGTTTTGGAGAGTCCGAGCAACATAGGATCTCAGTGAGCTTATACTTATTCGCTGTGTTTATTGAAAACAGGAGTAGAAGTAAAGACGAAAGATTCAAGGAGGTCGAAGACGGGCAAGTAGAATCAAATACTCTGCAGAAGAAAGAGATGGCTGGACTGAAGCAAAATGGGATAAAGACCTTTAGCAGGGTAATAAAGCAATGGAACGATATCGAAAATGATGAATGCACCATTTGTGTAGGCCAATTCAAGGTTGGTGATAACCTAATGCATTTGCAATGTGACCACAAATTCCATTCATGTTGTTTGGTTCCATGGTTGGAGAATTATGCCTGTTGCCCTTGCTGCAGAATTGAGATTGTCACTTGAAAAAATGTATATATGGGATATAAAATGAGCTTAAATAAAGAAATCGGGATTCATATAGTTGACCCCAATTTGTTTGGGACCGAGGCATGAAGTGAGGATTCATATAGCCGACTCTAACTTGTTTGGAACTGAGGCGTAGTAGCTGTTGTTGTTTGTGGAGTTTGTATAGATGGAGTTTGAAATAAGAAGATTGTATCATTGGAATTTGGATAAAGTAGTCCAACCTTATTGTGTTTTAAATTGAGTCAGTGTTTGGTATTTGGTTACTAGAGAAGTTTGAGAACTTAATTACTTATTACTTAACATAGATTTAGATAATTAAATGTTAAAACGGTTATTACTTCAAATAATTTGTGATTATTCAATGGTAAAAAATCGAAAGTGCACATATCAAATAACAAAAAATTAAATATATTTAGTCAAATATCACAAGGATTAAAATTAGAATTTACATATAACAAAAGGAACTAGAAGTGTTTTTTGGTTTCGCATCCGGTGTCCAATACACACATTGAAGCCCACTAAATTCAAATTTGCACGGCTCTAACCCGAGACCTCTAGTTAAAGATGAAGGAGTATTTGCCACTCTAGCACAACTCTCGTTGGTGGAACTTAAAAGTGTTGTTAATCCTAGTTAATATAACACACTAATTTAGAATTGGAAAAATGGAACGTCGCCGTTTTTATGTCATATCCCAACGTTTTAAAACTCCCAACGGCTAGTTTTTTCACTGACCGTTTGAAAAAAAAAAAAACTTCTTCAAACTTCAACAAAAAGCCTTTCACCATCATCATCAAATCAAAAACACAAGAAAAAATTCACATTTAAATACAAAAAAACTATAGGTTAAATTCTCATATCAAAAAAAAAAATCTCATTGAAAAGAAAAAAAAGGCTTCTTTTTTGATTTTCAAGAATGGTTTATTCATACACACCAACATACTATAGTTCACTCCATGATTCAATTACTTCTCTTTGCAAAACTATTCTTCCATTTCCGTTCAAGAAAAGGCGAATACCCGCGATTGCAGCTGCTGAGCAGAGGTTATCGAAGCAGCAATTGGATAATATTAAATGGCAACAAGAATCTTTTCATCAGATTCTTAACTTGATGGGGCTTTGTAAAGAAGGGATATTGGCTGAATCTGAAGTTTCTGCTTTCAGATCACATCTTCTCGATACGCTTATCGCGTCTCCTGCTGATTATGAACATTCTTCAATCTTAAGGGATAAGTTGATCTTCTTGCAGGTGAATTTCCCCCTTTTTTTTTGTTTCATTTTGTCTCAGTTCTTGAAATTTGTGTCATTTGGTGGAGTGATTGTTGATAGCTCAATTTATTTGTAATTTTCCAAACTGATCATTTGGGAATTGGGGTTTATCTTTTGTTGTTTTTTCATGTAAAGCTTGACCTTTGTTAATGGTTGTTTTTCGTGTAAGAGACGAGGTTCTATCGAAAATAACCTACCTCTGAGTTAGGGGTAAGAATATACTCTACCTTCCTCAGACCCCAATTTGTAGGACTATAATGGGTATGTTGTTGTTGTGTTTTTTCATGTAAGGGCCGAGGGTCTATCGAAAACAACATATATCTAAGGGGTAAGGTCTGCGTACACTCTACCTTCCTTAGACCCCACTTTGTTGGACTACACTGGGTATATGTTGTTGTTGTTGTACATTTTCCAAATTAAAGTGAAATTTCAGCTTTTGGGAGTTGGGTGGTTTTTTTTGTTCTTTTGGTTGTTTTAGTTTTTATAGATACTTTATTTTTCCTGTAAAGCTTAAATTTTTATATGGTGTTTTCTTCTTGAAGGAGTTGTTGTATGCAAAATGTATATCAGAGGAAGAGTATCATTCATCAAAGAGGCCATTACTGCAAAGGCTAGCAGTTCAAGGAGCTGAGATTGAGGCAAAACATGTTGTAGTTGGATCAAAGAAAGAAACAACAGATGATGAGTGGTCTGTTATAGATTTGAAGGATGAAAAATCTTATCTTGGCAAAGAGAACTCGATTTCGAGCTCGAAAGATAAGCAAAAGCAAACTTCTTCAGCTATGAAGCAGCAAATCAAAGGGGCTGCTTCAGTTTTTGGCTTTGCATCATCCAAAAAGGAAAGAGGTATACTTAATCCAGTTAGTGAAAATTGTTCCGAGAGAAATGAATTGGGAGTGTCAACAGAGAACCCTTTTTGGAATACTCATTTGAGGGGAAAAGATAGTGAAACTAAGTCTATTTTGATGGTGGAGAGCTTGCCTAATGAACCTTTGAAAGTGAAGAAGCAAAAGAAACCTTTTAAGGCACTGTTTGGTGTTGATGATCAACATCGCGGTGAGCCTGAATCTGATGGAAAGTCGAAATCAGGAGGGAAGAAACAGTGGGGATTTGATGGATTCAAGAAGTGGAAGAAGAATGATTCTGAGGATGAAACAGCTCCACTGTCACTTGATGAGAAATCGGACGGTGGAACTTACTTAGGACAGCTAGTTGCTGAACCTGTTGGAGAAGGTCCAGACACCAAGCAGATCAAAAGAAAGCTGCATCCTAATGGTGCCCCCTCGGATTTCTTTGTCGATAAGGTCTCTCATTCATACACATACACTTCTATTAATTCTTAAAACATCTCTATGAACCTAATCTGAAATTGTTTTTTTGTTGCACATTTTCAGGTTTTAGGAGATCGTATCAAGAAAGAGCTATCACGAATTCAAACAGAACTTGGTGCAAAAAATGCAAGCATTGAGTTAACGTAAGCTAAGAACATTTTTCTTGTCCTTCAATTTCTGTTACTATCTGTTGTTTCTTGTACTTTGACTATCGTATTATTCTGTTGTAATACTTGTTACTATCTGTTGTTGTCGGACCACACTTTGTGGAACTATACTGCGTATGTTGTTGTTGTACTCTTTCTTGTTGATTGGAGTTACTAAACTGTGGTGTATCATCTTACATCAGAGATGATCAAATTGAAGCAATTTCAACTAGGCTTCCAGTTGACAAGGCTGATCTAAAAAAGTTCTTCCCTAAGTAAGCACACTTGTACTTAAACACTTACGTTGCTCGAACTCAGAGAAACTGTTGTTTTGAGCATTTTGAAGAGTCCGAGCAAACATAGGCAACATCAGTTATATCACATCAGATTAATTGTTCTGTTCTTTTTTCCTTGACTTTTTCAGAAAATGGTGTGATCAATATGGAGACGTCGTTTTGGATGTTGTAAGAAAGGAATTCAAGAACCATGTTGGAGAAATGGGAGGAGGAAACTCAAAAGTTGTAATTACCAAAGAGGAGAAGCAAAACTCAAAAAGATGGACAACATTTGATGAAGATGATTATGATGATTATGATGATGATGAAAATTGCCATCCAAATCTTTTTGCTCCTCAACAAGATCATCATCATACATTTCATTCTAAACAAACCAAAAGCTTGAAGAATGGTGGTCAAGTTTATGTTAATAGTAGCATTGATAAGGGACTAAAATATAATCCTTTCTTTGATGTTTAAGAGAGAGAGTTTCATTTGGTGGACAGTGAAAGAAAGAAAGAAAGCTGAGAGCTAATCAGCTTCTTTAGTTTGTGGACTATATATACTTATTTGTAGTTTATGTTAGTAGTAGCCATCTATGTTCTTTTATTGGCTCTACAAGACATATATTATTCCATTTCAAGATGTGTTTAAAACAATAATGTAAAAAAATCATCTTTGGATGGTTTTTTCTGTTTACTTTTATGCTGCAATTTTATGAGTAAATCATCCTTGTTTTCTTCCATTTTATGAGTAACCCCTTATTTGGTCAAAACATAAACTAGTGATGCTTTCAACATTCAGGCTGCTTCGTGAGTTCAAGCCTTACACCTCGATTATTTTACTGAATATGTGCTAATTCCCCCCAACAGGGGGGGTACATAGTAACTTTGCTAACTAAAACTTAGCCAGATACGAAGAAGCATTTTTTCTCGTTTTAACTTTGCTAGGTATAACAATCTGATTCCGTCGTTAGGGAAAAGCCAATGGGGAAAGAATCGAGGCCAGAAAACTTTTGAGTAGTGACTTAGAAATTCCTAGCCTAGGCCAGATTTGGACGAAATCTGAGTCAGTGAGGTCTAGGGAAATCTGATAATGAATGAGAGATCTAATTGTGAATTTTATCACATGAGTAGATAGCTAAGACGTTAAGGAACCCGTACGACTTTACGGAATCGAATTCGGGCGAGTAGAACTCCTGAAACTGATCTTAGCGTGAACGAGTAGTTTTTGAATGTCATAGGTTGAAGGTGTGTTGTGAAATGGGAGTTTGAAACTCAAATTTTGACTCTCTGTTTCCGTGCAAGCCGCCAGGGCGGGGCCGCTGTAGCGGGATGGGGGCCGCCACAGCGGGACAGTCGCGACTTAAGTCGGAAATAAACCCCAAAAACGTCATTATTCTGCAAACTTCGTTCTTAAGAGTTAGGAGACGACCCCAGGCGATTTCTTGGCAGTTTTTCACGACTTTTGGTGCTAAAGGTAAGGATTTTACTCCTCTAATCCGTTTTTCAATCCGTAGAACTTAGATTCTTGGGGGAAGGTTTTGACCTGAAGTTAATGGTGGAAAAAGCCCTAAGTTGGGTATTGGGATCATGGGGTTGGTCTTAGGTTGTTATAATTCGGATAATTAGACCTTAATTTATTGATCATTGCGTATATTAATTGTTTGTAGACCTAGAACAAGCGGAAAGGATCCGGAAAGGGAAGATTCAAGTGTCTTAGGGGGATTCAAGCTTGGTTTCGAGGTAGGTGATTGTTTGATTTCATGTTTGTGTGATGTATGTGGGTATTTGTTTCATTGTAATGCATGTGTGTATGTGAATGTAGCACTATTGATCAAACCTAATGTAAATGAGTATGAATGAAAGATTGTATGCCATGAATCAACACTTGATTGTATGATTTTGAGAATGTACATTGTGATTGTGATTGTGGTATGATGAATGGACCGGGTGTCACGTTTCGACACACTAACTTGGATCGGGTGTCACGGTCCGGCACACTAACAGTTTGGGTATGGGTTCCATGAGAGGACCATTGCGTATTATTGAGAATGTGGAATTGTACATTGCTCCTGAAATGATAATTGATATTGTATATGTTCGGTATATGCGTGTTTACTATGTTGTGACTGCTTATATATATGTTTCACTTACTGGAATAGCCGCGTGATCCTACCAGTACACTGTGGTTGTGTACTGATACTGCACTTGCTCCTTCTTTGTTGAGTACAGGGCATCTTCAGGCGGCTACGGACAGACCTCGTTTAGGAGATTAGTGAGCAAGATCGAATTCAAGGGTGAGCTAGTTCTTTCAGGCTGTCATGGGTCCTCTATGTTTTAGTCCACTCTTTTCGGACTCGGACTTTCTAGTTAGATTTACTCGTATGTTTAGTTGGGGTTGTACCCATTTTCCTTAGACTTGTTGAACTTTAGATGTTTTGGTACATTGACTTTCAGATTCTAGGGGTGTTTTCCGCAATGTTTTAGTAACGATTTGTTAGACTTTCAGAGTTTATGGGAACTCCACTTTATTTCTGCATTTAAACCTGCTCTCGTATCTTTAAATGTTTAGTTTTGAGATAACATAGTAGTAATGGTTCTCCCACCGGAGGGTTAGTGTGGGTGTCAATCACGACGGTCTGGATCGTGACACTAGGAAATAAACCCTGATTCTACTTGATTTTCACCATACATCATTGATTAAACAGTGTTGAACCTTGTACTCGAATCTTATCATTCTTTTTCGAACGAAGGGAAAATGTAAAAAAAAAAATGATTGCTGACATGACCTTAGCAAAGATATGTATATTATGTATATCATCTCAAGATGATCAAACAAAAAAAAAAGCAATGAATTTTAATTGCAGACAAGCCAGATCTTTGCTATGAAAGTTTCTACTATATGATATTATAGAAATAGATTTGGAACTTTCCCTATTTCATACACATCCTCTATCTATTAATGAGAATCCATATGAAAATTCACCTATTTCCTAAGGCCACCACCAAGTTCAGTGGCATCTGCATTTGTAATTTTTCCCTCAATGAACATTAAAATGTGCCTTCTTAACATCAACAACAACAACAAGGGTACATTGCGGAGCGAAAGCTGCCATATACATCTGTACAAGCTCTCCACAAAATTGTATGGGGGCAACGTCGAAAATGAAGAAAAGGAAGAGGGCCCCTTATTCTCTCACATTGTGTTGAGAATAAGGGAAAGGCAAAAGAAGAAAACTTGGGAACTGATCCTTCTGTGTTCAACGTGCCCCGATAGGTGATATAACCCTTCCTAGCTCAAGATGCTTTGGGAAATAAACACCGTTAAGAGGAGCCTTCAGTATCCCTTCAGAAGTCATAGGATACTATATAAATAGCAAAATTTCTTGTTTCATAACAACAAATTATGGAGCCAGGTTTTAGCAAGGCGTTCCTTTTCCCTCTTCCCCTCTCTTTCTCCCCAGTATATATACTAGATACCTCAAAGAGGAAGTGCTGCTGAGTTAGAAACTGAACCGTCAACGAAACCATTTCGTACATCTCCCCTGCAAAGTGGACATACACTGCGAAAAACACCATGTTAGTAAAGGACAAAGGTGTTATCTCCTCCTTTAGTACTATTCTCTCTGCCGTGATGAGAGAACATAACTAATGTACAGGAATGTAAATTAAGAGATAGATGCAGTTTCATGTTACCCATGTATCTCTTTGAGCCATTTATCCACACATAATAAATGAAACTCATGGTGACAAGGTAGAACTCGAATTTTATCTCCTTCCTCGTACTCGGACAAGCATATGTGACACCTACAAATGATGAAAGTTAAAACATCAAAGAGCCGTAACTTGTTTGTCATATAAAAGTACCACACAACTACATCACATCAGTTTCCATAAAAAGAGAACAAAATCCCATATACTGCTTGAAGTCATAACTTATTATGGCACAGACTGGTTTTAACTCGTTTTCATGTAATGCATTCCTTCCAACTCATTTTCATTCACCTACTATTTTAATTAGTTCATAGAGAGAAGTGCATATTTCTTAATAGACGTTCGTCCGAAAAACGTTGACCCCTTTCCTTAAAATAAAAAGGGAATCCCTCTTAACAATTCAGGTATATAAATTTATACTAAGCTATTATTAATGTGATATCTTCTAAACCAATTTCTCCAATTAGTTTTCTCATAGCAAATTATTATTTAAAACACTTTATACCAAACTCAATGCCTAACAAATCCAAACATTCATCTCTAAAAAGCCAAAAGGGTCTATGAAAATGAGATGGGGGCATAATATGCACAATTTTACAGGTACACAGAATGAAAAATGAACAGATAATCCACCAGTAACAAAATGTTTTCTGTACAAAGCAACATTAATTCTCCTTCGTTCGTTTTTCACTTCTTTACATTACCTAACTCAAAAGCATCAAGGTGACACTGAAAAAAACATGATAAAGGAAGTGTCCATGACAGAGAAGATATGTTTTAGACATTGTATTATTTGATCCTTTGTTTGGTAGGATTTTCAGCTTATGTATAACTAATACATAGCAAAACATGGAATTAGTAATACAAGGGCTATTAATACATGGATAAGCATGGTTAAAGAAAAAAGTGCCTTTAATACACCAAACCAAACAGTGGATGAGAAATAATACATATGCATAACTAATTCCAGTATTACTAAATCAAAATAGAGCAAACAGTGCCTTTCTCTTCATATGACAAAAGGGAAAACGCCCCAGGACAAAGTAGGAGACAGCTTTCATCCTATCTCTTCATTTCTCCTACCAAAACACAAAGGGATGGAGAAACTTACTGTAAAACATTGTTGCTAGTATCTACTTCCTCTGGTTTTGAGTAACTCTTCACTGGGAATGAGTCCACAACTGACTCTGGAGCTGGAAGTGATAGCACAGATAAGGACAACGACATAGGTTGACGATGTATTTCATCCAGTACCTGCAATTTGTCGTTAGTGTCAAACAGTGACAACTTCCAATAATGAATGAAAACCACAGATAAAACATGAGATTCTTTCAAAGAAAGAAAACATAAATGTATCTCTAAAACATGCAAATTAAGGGTTTTAACAGGTCTACATAACAAGCACTGAGTATTATGTATAGCAGTGTTGTCAAAGGCATGCTTAAGCCCTGAAGCGAGGCTCAAAACGTGTTGAACGCTTCCCTCGCTTAGTGTGCGCTTCAGTGTCGCCATCAAAGTTCTAACGCATACTTTTCCTTATCAATGAGCCTCTTTTGAGGAGGCAACACTAAACAATTGATATTTCACTTTATCATAATCTTTTTTCAATTTCTTTGTTCATATAATTGTCATTCATGCTTATAATTATTAGTCTTGGACTAACCATATATATTTGTATTTTTTTCTCCCTTTGTGCCTTTTTGAATTAAAGCACCAACGGACCTTAGAGCTTTTTTGCGGCTTTGCTTTTGATAACACTGATGTATAGAAACAGATTAAGCAGACTTAAGCCAGATATTTATCTAACATACACTAGCTTCCTCTATCCCACTTCAGTGCCCTTTACAGAGGAAGCTTTTAAAGACGCACAACATGGTACAATTTTATAGAAATACAACTTACAGTCTTTTGGAGGGACCAATGGACCAAGACCTGAATGGAATGTATCATGCTATATATTTATCACTAAAGAGATGATTATTAGATAATTCAAATGGTGTTCTTTAGTTCGTGCTCAAAATTAAAAAATGTCCACCTCTTGGGCCCAAATAATAATCCTGACAGCCAATAACATTCTTTCTTTCAATGTAAGCAGTAGTGAGTAATAATAATAATAATAACATTTTTATGTTAATTGCTCTATATAAAGCTCATACAGCAATTTACTGCTTTCTTCGAACAGTTATTTGAGAAGGTCCAAGCAAGATATATATCCAAACTCTACAACACTCAATACTTATCAACAAAGAAAGAAAAGACAACTTTGTAGCGCTCAATAATATCAACAATGGTAAATTTATTTATTAGAAATAGCTGATTGTTGGTACTTCTTACGATGCCAGCATTTACCAAAACCCAGCTTTTAAAAGTGAAAGAGACCAAAAAAGCAATAAGGTAAATGGGGCTTGAAGCGAGAAGCAAGCACATGCTTCTTTAAAGTGAAATGCACAATTATGGGAGATTAGAAAAGATCAAACATCTATGAGGGTGTGGCCCTCATGGTCAATGAAGTGGAAGGAGAATCATGAGGTGCACGCCTTAGTATAATAAAAATTAAATTTTGCACCTGAGGGTGTGATCATCATGGTCAATGAAGTGGGAGGAGAATCATGAGGTGCACACCTTAGTGCCTAATCAAGATAAAACTTATGGGAAATGAGGTGCACGCCTTATTGCCTTGCCTACACTAAAGTACCGCCTAAGTGAAGCAAAAACCCTCCCCTGAGCTTCTTTAAGTTTCAGGGCTTAAGCGTGCCTCAAATGAGTTGTTGACAATACTGCTTAAAACAGTGTCTTCCCCGTTCAGAGTTACCTATCTCTAAGTCCCGGAGAAATTTTTCCCCGTGGTGGAACTATCAACTTTTGGACATCCCAAAAGATTTGGTATGCGGCAGTAATAAGATTTACAAAGCACTTGGAGCACAAACTATGAGCAAACAATGGACTGCTTGAGCATTTAACGGACAAAACTGTTCCACATATCAAACATCAGAGGCGGATGTTTATGGGTTCCTACTGCAACATCAAGTTAATATACAATAGTAATTGGGTTCACAAATGCAAAAGCTAATGAGTCGCTGTGAACCCATAAACTATGCTCTACATCCGCCACTGTTAAACATTGTGGAGAAGCCATAAAGAAACTAAAAAAGTTGCATCATGAAAAGTTACCTCAAACAATGCCTCAGCAAGCATAACTATTCGGGATATACTTGCACGACTGCCAGATTCTCGACTCATTAAAATTGTCTCACATGAACATGGGCCATCTGTGTGAATCCCACTTGGACAAGTGGCACTTCGATGATCACTAGCAATAAGACCAGCAGGAAGTCTTTCCCACATCTGTGAAGAGATAAACCAGAATTTAGTAGAGCAGCAACCAAACTTCCCACTGCAGAAAAAATAAAATAAATCACATCACCTCAGATCTGGAATGCCGTCGCCGTTCATTCCGACTTCCATTTGATGGAAAATTTCCTCCAGACCCCTCATGAAGGGAATTATCACTAACGTCCAGCAGTAACCTGTCATGAGATGCAATATCGTCTGAATTATCATTTGGAAAACGGAAGTTACGAGGATCAGCACGCCTCCTAGGACTTCTCCTTGAAAAAGAATCCCAAAAAAGTCTTCTACTATTCCGTCTTGCTTCACGACTACTAATTTCAGCAGGAATATTAGAGAAAAAAGTGGGAGAGGCATTCGCCATGTCAACATGAAGTGCACTTCCATCTCTTACACCCTCTTCCCTGTCTGACACCAGAAATTCGAAACCTGAAGGTGGTGTATCCTGACGCATATCATCTCCCACCAAATGTGGCGTAACTGAAGAATCCGAAAGAACTGATACAGAATCAGAATTATTGAAGATAATAATTTCATTTGTGTGGTTTGCAACAAAATCTTCACTTGATGAAGACTCTCCATTTCCATGAGACAATGGACTGCTAGAATGAGAGTAACCGGCAAAAACTTGAGAGACATCTACATTCACTGTAGTGGCGACATTATTCACAACATCATCGTCTGCCCTTCTGTTCAAAGAAAGTGGATAGCGAAATGATCGGTCATCCCGAGATGTACTAGCAGTTTCACCACGTTTATGTCCAGGATTATATTGAGTGACTAATTCCATGTCTTTGGTTGAGTTTTCTCTTCGATTACCTCCCTGAACATTGCTTGAAGCGTCTACAGATGTAGATTTTTCACTATTTACCAGATTGCTTGCAGATGAAGCTCCGCGTTCAGCTTGGGAGGGAATAAAATCAGGTGAAGGGTCCTTCTCAGAGTTTTGGAGCTTTCCAGTGTCAGCATGTTCTGCAGAATCCACCAGCATTTCAGCTGGATCTTCTTCCATCTACAGAGTAACAAATACAAAATATGAATTGAATTTAAACACCTAAAGTACCGACTCTACGTCAAATGTCTTGTTGAAAATATAAGTACATAGCTTAAGAGACTGTGTATGAGAATACAAGACCAAAAATATCAGCCCGTTACTTGATTAAACACTTCTTTCAAGATAGAAAAGAGCATGAAGTAAATACTTGAATGACACAGTTAGTAAATAACAAAAATCAACCTGAATTTGTAGGATATCTAACATAGTACAGACAATACATGTGAAAAATAAACCAAGAAATACCACTATTTTACATAGAATCAAGAATTTTCCTGATGGCCTTAGAGTAAGAAATTGAAATTTAAGTGAATTCACCCAAACATACCTATAAGAAACAGAGCCTCCCACTCACATAAGATAATTCAGCACCGAAGTCTCTACTCTCCCACAATCTAGATAACTGCAGCAGGAGATTCCTCGAAGGCTGTTAGATTGATTCTCATATTTGCTGACTACTATTTGATATCCATACTATTGGTAGCAATGAAAGACACCTTAATTGAAATGGTCGCATCAGTGTCAATTTCTTTACTAAACTCATTTCTTATTTGCTTTTAAAATGAGGTTAAGCACGGATGACAATGAGAAATACCAAGCAACGACGGAAGTGCACTATTGTATGGACTATAGCTAGAAATTCTACTTTAGCAACCTAAGATCTAAGAGTAGAGAAGATCACTTTGTGGAACCAATCTGATCGACTTAACAAAATCTCTCTATAGCATTACTCATGAGTTTAATCCTAGACTGCTGATGTAATGGAATCATGAAAACATAAAGGTAGCAATGTCAACAGCACAATGCTATGTCAACATCAAACTCAGGTACACAATCTTTTGTTGTTCAGATAAATAAAACCCTTTAATATCCTTGTTTCCGATGACTGCATCTAAACTTCATCAAGGGAAACCTAATACACAATATAAGTTCCAGTTCTCCCCACCTTCTCGACTATCCTCCTTCCTAGCAAGCCAAAACAGACTATCAAAGTAAACTTCACAATACCAATTCTCTGATTATTATCTCATTAGCCAAAACATCTAGCAAGAACCCAAGGGCGCAACCTAGTGGTCAATAAAGTGGACTAAGAACTATGAGGTCTTAAGTTCAAATCCAGCGCCAGAGATCAAAACATTAGGTGATTTCTTCCCATCTGTCCCAGCCTTGGTTGACGAGCAACCCGATACCTGTATGTGTGGGAGGTAAGCAGGTATCCCATGGACTTAGTCGAGATATGTGCAAGCTGGCCCAACACAACATTAATCAAAACAGAAATTCTAGCAATTTCATTACCCATTTTCCATTTTGTGCATGTTATCCTTCGGCAACACTAATCTTTCCTGATTCTATTGAATAGAAATGCTAGAAAATAAGCCCTATAAATCATAATATGAAATCAACCATCAAAGGGCTATCAAAAAAACAAAATCAAATTCTGGGTATATCACCAAAATTCATAATAATCCCAATACACCAAAACCACACCATCAAAAACAAATCTTGAAATTGCAAAAACAATCAATCCATCATTACATTACATTTCCAAACAAAACAACCAAAAGGGGTTTTTTTTTTTTTTTTACCTCAACAGCTGAACGACGAGAAGATGGAGAAGCACCACATATAAAAATGGATGCAAATGTTCTTTTTGTTCGATTTGAACGACTTGAGCGTGACCCCAAACGACTACTCCCAGAACCCATTTTGATTTTTGAAATCAACAACTCCTTTTTCCTCTTGCTAGAAAGAGAAATGGAGGGGTGGAGGGGGAAAGTGTAATGGAGATCTTTCTTCTATTTTGTAGGTTGGAAAGTCACTCTCCCATTTTCAAGTTCTTCAAAATCAAGAATCCATTTTTTTTTTTACATGTTTTCCCCTCTTTTGGGTTTGTTTTTTTTTTTGTGAGGCACAACACAAAATGGTGTTTTTATTTTCTTTTTCTTGAGGGAAAATAATGTTTTTGTTTTTATGATAATGACTTGTGACTATCAAATTGATTTGTGGTTAGGACCAAATATTGAATGTGATGGTTGTAATTAATTCATTTGTGGGAAAATTATAAATCTTTGTGTATGAGAATCTAGAATGTTATGCTAGGACCAAGTATGATGTTGACTTTTTTATTTTTTCTTCGATTTTTATTTATATGTCATCATTCTAGGTTTCATTCTCTTTAACAAACTAAGTAAATTTACCTTTGTAACCTTATTTAATGTTCTTTTGAAGTCAAGTTTTGAATAAATGAACGTGAATTAATTTACTTTGATTAACTAATTTGATCAATGAACATGAATCAATTACTTTGTTTTTCTATATTGAGCAAACGTATATTTTCAAGGCTAATAACTTTCAAAGGATAAAATAGGAAGAATAATGTCATTAATTTTGTGAAATGACAAATATCAAGGACAATCTATTTTAAGTAAAGACGACATATAAATAGGAACGTAGAGTAGAATTTAAATTGATAAATTTTGTAAGAGTACCAATAAGTTTAGAAGATATTACCTTTTGTTTCTTTTTCTTTTTTTTTTAAAAAAAAACATATATCAAACTTTATCATAAATTTTGAATATTTATCTTCAAATATATTTTTTGTCATGAAATTTGAGCAGATTTTTAAAATCTGATTTTCAAAAACGGGCATAGACTATTTGAATTTTTGGAACTTCCACTTACAAAACTTCAAATAGAAAAAAATCAAGTAAAATGCATGTCCAATCATAATTTCAAAACTCAAAATTTCAAGTTTCAACTTCATTATATATGATCAAACTGAGGCTTATATTGTTATATAGGTTCATGGGGGAACAATAAGTCACTAATCCAAGGAAGCTTATCGAGTGATTCGGTTCTGTTTTTGCATACATTTGACTTATCGATTATGGATTGTGCTAAACTGATACCGAACTAATTAATAAGATATTAATTAATTTAGTTTGGCTTAATGATTATCCATCAGTTATCGTTCAGTTAATCGATTTATATCCGATATAAAAATTGAAACATAAGAAAAGTAACTTTTATACCATCCGCCTATGACTTCTCGTCCAACAACTTGAACCATCGGAAGTCATCGTCGCTACCAACATAGAATACAATTGGTAGGCCGTGGCAATAATAGAGCTACAAGTAAAATCAGTTGACGATTTATCTAATATACAAATTTTCAATTTGGACTATCGATTATGGTTCAATTTTGATAAACATAATCACTATTACATAAAATTAACATGATCTGGAATAAAATTATATGGGTAATTTAGATTGTTCGTCATGTCTTTGCTTAGTAGGTAGGGTTAATGGGGTGATTGCTTGACCTAGAACCCTAATTACCTTTCCCATTTGTTTGTGTGTTGTTGTATATCAATATATACTAGATCTACTCAACAAGTGACTGGATATGAAATATTTAATTACATTAACAATGCGTAGTGATAAACTCGAGATTTTTAAATGGGAAAATTATGTAGAATAGCCAATATTTAGCCTATATTAGGTATTATAGCTACCGTTTAAGAAAATTGTAATTCACGACTATAGTTTTTTCAATTCTTGCTGTTCGCCTAATTTGTATAATTCACTTGATTTGTATAATTCACCTGATTTGTATAATTCGCCTGATTTATATAAATCCAAATTTTGTATAATTCAGTCCTGATTATATAAATTCAGAATTTTGTATAAGTTTACCCTAGCTGTTTGTTTACGATTTATGAAAAATTCATAATAAATGACCCTATTTGTATATTGGCAAGCGAAATATACAAATGGAGTTCAATAGCAAGCGGAACTATAACTATGAAGAATAATTATCGTTACTATAACTATAGAGCTTTATTATGTCTATTATGTTTGCTATTTCTAAAATTTTCTCTTTTTTAAATTATGAATGTTTTGTCCAATAAAGTTCCAAAAGAAGACTTAATTTTCTAGCTATAGCACGTCACCATAATATCAACTTTAAAGATTAATATATATCGAATCTTAAAATAAATATCTAAATATTTAACGAAAAAACTATTTTATTTTTTTACTATAATGTTCCATTGCATTTTTTTATTTTTATTATACAAAAGAGAATTTCCTTCAAAAAGATATTGCAGACAAACCTTTGCTTTCTGATTAACCATCAGACTCATACTGTTATATTGAATGGATAGTTTATCCAACAAATAAATAATAGCCAATAATAGAGTTTATTGTCAATAAGCTCATTATTTATCTAATATCTAACCTCAAAATCATAGTAATTTATATAATTCAAATAATTAGTTTGACAAGACACATGACATTCTTAATTCATGCACTATAAACAAGAAATATTACATAAGCTATAAGCGCCTGCTTTTGCAATATATATCGAGTTTCCTTTTATTTTTTTCTTCTTTTCGCAACATAGCAAATAACTAATGGAAATCACGCGAATAAAGTATTTGATTTTAGGGAAAATTACACGGTTAAACAAACTTATACTACTTAATTACTCATCATACCTATAGTTTGCTATAATTACCACCCGCGACTAACATTATACATTAATTACGTGGGCTGACTTCGAGTTTGTATAATTAGCCACGTTTGTATATGTATAATTCGCCAGAATATACAAATACATATGTATAATATACAATTATCTAACTGATATACATATACAATTCACGTCTCTCCCACTCTCTGTCTTCTCTCGCTCGCCTCTCTCCTCCCTCTCCCAATCTCGCTTGCCATATATACAAATGCATATGTATATGCATATGTATAATATACAATTATCTAACCAATATACATATACAATTCACCTCTCTCCCACTCTCTTCCCTCTCTCGCTCGCCTCTCTCCTCCCTCTCCCAATATCGCTCGCCTCTATCCTCCCTCTCTCAATCTCGCTTGCCATATATACAAATACATATGTATAATATACAATTATCTAACTGATATACATATACAATTCACCTCTCTCCCACTCTTTGCCCTCTCTCTCTCGCCTCTCTCCTCTCGCATCTCTCTCCCAGTATTGCTCGCCTCTCTCCTCCCTATAACATGTAGCTACGGATTGTAATTATCAAACTATAGCTATGGAGAGTAATTAGGCTATTTTTGAGTGGCTATATGTGAAAGTTCCTCTTGCTTTTAATGGGTGAAGTTCTCTAAAAAAAATCAAAGCCCAATTATTTTGGGCTTTTGGATCCAATTTAGGCCCAAATTAAAAGACTGGAAATTGAAAAACTTTTTTCCCAAACACTACAAAGCAGTAGCTCGAAGCTCCTTGAAAACTCACTTGAACCACCGCTGCGCCGCCGTAGCCGCCGTCTTCCGTCTTCCGTCGTATCTCCGGCAGTTCATCGAGTTAGCGGTACTCTCCTCTCCTTTTATCAAGTTAGTCATTGATCTTCCGTCCCATTTTGCGCAGTTCATCCCTTTAAACCCTATCTTTTTTAGCAGCCTAAAAATATTTGCTAGTTGTGGTTTAACAATGAAATGTTTCGACTGATAAGTTTTACCTGTGCATAATGTTCCAGTTTCGGCTTTGTTTCGTTTGTAAAATTGTGTTTTTCTGCAGCTGAGTTTTTTTTATTTGAATTAGTTGATAATTAATAAGGTAAGTGAATTATTTTGCTTAAGCAGGTAGTAAAGAGATATGGATGATAGTTTATATGATGAATTTGGGAACTATATTGGTCCTGAAATAGAGTCTGATCAGGAAAGTGATAGGGAAGAGGAAGACAATGAGCTTCCCGATAGGAGTGATGATGAGAGAGTTGCATCTGATGGTGAGCAGCCTGGTGCGTCAAATGGATGGCTTGCCACTCAAGATGATATTGACATGGATAACCAAGTTGTTCTTGCTGAAGACAAGAAATACTACCCAACAGCCGAAGAGGTTTATGGTGAAGAAGTTGAGACGTTGGTCATGGATGAAGATGAACAGCCACTTGAAATGCCAATAGTTAAACCGGTGAAGAATCTCAAGTTTGAACTTGGGGTGAAGGATTCGTCCACTTATGTTTCGACTCAGTTTCTCTTAGGTCTGATGTCGAACCCAGCATTGGTTAGAAATGTTGCTCTAGTGGGACACATACATCACGGGAAGACCTTGTTTATGGATATGCTGGTGGAACAAACACACCATATATCTACGTTTGATCAGAACAGTGAGAAGCATATGAGGTATACAGACACAAGAATAGATGAGCAAGAGAGGAGGATATCAATTAAGTCTGTTCCTATGTCGCTAGTCTTGGAAGACAGCAATTCAAAGTCTTACCTATGTAACATTATGGATGCTCCCGGCCATGTCAACTTCTCTGATGAAATGACCGCTGCTTTAAGACTTGCAGATGGGGCAGTTTTGATTGTTGATGCAGTTGAAGGAGTGATGGTAAGTTCCTTTTCATTTCTACAATTTAGTCACTTGCAAATGATAGCCTAGTAGCATAGAGCATGTTTGGATTGGCTTATTTTAGGTGATTTTAAGCAAAAATAGTTTTGAAGCACTTTTGTAGTATTTGGGTAAGATAAAAATAGTACTTTTAAGCCAAAATAACAAAAATAATGCAGAAGCCAGAAGTTAGGATTCTTAGTTTATGACTTATGCTTATAAGCCCATCCAAACAGTTTCTCACTTGTTTCAGAGCATGAGGCAAAGTTCTTATAGGATGCCAGAAGGTATAGCCATCGAAGCATATGCTTCTAAAAACTGGTTTTGTTTTATACGGATGGTGACCTTGAGTTGCCAGCCTCCTTTGTATGTGGTGGAGTTTGTGAGTTGCAACCAAATATATGGTTTTCAACTTGTACGTATACCATGCAGACTGCAGACAGTATATCTAAGCAGATATATCCTGGAAAGTCGAGTTATATTCCTTGGGATGACTCTACTGTAATAGTAGCTAGTTTTTATACATTATAAGTTAGTAATTTTATTTCTGCCCTGCACCATCCAGTACAGTGATTCTGAATTGCCAATATTGCCATCTGCTGGAATTCAGACATTGTTGTGGGAATCACATAGCTTCTAGATAAGACCTAACAGGTGTCTTCACAACTAATTAATCAAGTAAAAGAGTACTAAGCCTCCACAAAAGAAAGTAACAGCATACATGTCTACACCTTAATTTTAAACATACATGAAGCACGATTTACATTTGGAAAAAATGTCGAAAGTATTGTCAAATAAAATTGGTATGATATATAAAGCAATGTTTCGGAAAATATTTTTTTCTTAATGCCAGAGAGTTAGGACCGTAGAAGTTTAAAGCAATGTATAGAGATTTAAATAACCTGATAAAACATTCAACAGAGTGCCTTATTTTTTTTTCATATACTATGTTGTCTTGTGCCCAATGGAGAGTGGGACCCTTTAAACTAGCTGGTATGTGGGGCAGAGTGTATAGAACAATGGAAGTTGTCTGAAATAGACGAGACTGTGTGATGTATGCAGGACATGGTGATTATCACTTGCTCTTGATGTAAGTTGCTTGCTATGTGTTTTCTGGGAGGCTTTGCAGTTTAAGGAAATGTATTATCAAAATTTTGGGGATCATATGGGGCATTGTGGGTTTTAGTTGGATTAAGTTAATCAGGTAGACGAGCTGGGTGGTAAAGTTACATCTTCTTTTTTGTTTTTATATATGGAAGCCGTATTTACTACAATTGAGTTCTATCTAGACTTTATCTAGTATATGTTCACTGGATAGATAGATCACTTACATTTTTTGCTTGTGTTATTGGTGACAGGTAAATACAGAAAGGGCAATTAGGCATGCGATTCTAGAACGTATTCCGATTGTTCTTGTGATCAACAAGGTATATTGTCTATCACATAAACCTGGTGAAGATTCAAGTAATGTTGAGACTTTGTTACCTCTAATAATTTTTTATCATCCTTTTAGGTTGACAGATTGATAACTGAGCTTAAATTGCCGCCGAAGGACGCCTACTTCAAATTAAAGCACATAGTTGAAACTGTCAACAATCAAATTACAGCTGCCTCGTCCACAGCTGGAAATGCACAAGTAATTGATCCTGCATTAGGGAATGTCTGCTTTGCAAGTGCAACAGCAGGATGGTCATTCACTCTGCAGTCATTTGCCAAACTGTATGTTAAGCTTCACGGAATTGCATTTGATGCCAACAAGTTTGCGTCGCGGCTTTGGGGGGACTTTTACTTTGATCCTGATACAAGAAGTTTCAAGAAGAAACCGCCTGCAAGTGGGGTTGAAAGATCTTTTGTTCAGTTTGTTCTTGACCCTCTTTACAAAATTTATAGCCAAGTGATCGGAGAGCACAAGAAGAGTGTTGAAGCAACCCTAGCAGAACTTGGGGTGACACTAAGCAATGCAGCTTATCGTCTAAATGTAAGGCCTCTGCTGAGGCTGGCTTGCAGTGCTGTATTTGGAACTGCCACTGGGTTTACTGACATGTTGGTTCATCACATCCCTTCTGCTAAAGCTGCTGCAGCTAGGAAAGTGGAACACATATACACCGGTCCAAAGGATTCAGCAATTTACAAAGCAATGGAAAATTGTGATTCCGCTGGCCCGTTGATGGTTAATGTGACGAAGCTGTATCCCAAACCAGATTGTAGTGTTTTTGATGCTTTTGGTAGGGTTTACAGCGGGGAAATAATGACAGGGCAGACAGTACGCGTTCTGGGTGAGGGCTATTCACCTGATGATGAAGAGGATATGACTGTAAAAGAAGTTACAAAGCTGTGGGTATATCAAGCTAGATACAGGATACCCATTAGTAAGGCTCCTCCAGGTGCATGGGTTCTGATTGAAGGAGTGGATGCTTCAATCATGAAAACTGCTACTCTTTGTAATTTGGAATTTGACGAGGATGTATACATATTTCGCCCTCTTCAGTTTAATACTCTTCCTGTGGTGAAAACAGCAACTGAACCTTTGAATCCTAGCGAATTACCCAAAATGGTGGAGGGGCTTAGGAAAATCAGCAAGAGTTATCCTCTTGCAATCACAAAGGTTGAAGAGTCCGGTGAACACACGATATTAGGTACTGGTGAATTGTACCTAGATTCTATAATGAAGGACCTTAGGGAGCTTTACTCCGAGGTGGAAGTGAAGGTGCTTTTATAACTTTCTCTTCTGTACTTGCTTTTGTCAGTTCTTTACTTGTTACAGGACAAATACAAACTTTATTGATACTTAGGACTCCTTTGTCAAACTCAACTGATCTTGAGGTTCTTTTTCGTTGTGTGCGCAACATTCAGGTGGCTGATCCAGTTGTCTCATTCTGCGAAACTGTGGTGGAGTCGTCTTCAATGAAATGTTTTGCTGAAACACCTAACAAGAAAAATAAAATCACTATGGTTAGTCTGTTAATTTTTTAATCTGTACAAGATGAGAAAATTGCTTTCCTCCTTGCTTATTTTTGTTGCTTGTAGATTGCTGAACCTCTGGAGAGAGGACTTGCTGAGGACATCGAGAACGGTGTTGTAAGCATAGATTGGCCTAGAAAGAAACTAGGTGAATTTTTCCAAACCAAATATGACTGGGATCTTCTTGCTGCACGGTCTATTTGGGCATTTGGACCTGATAAGCAGGTCAGTTACATAGTTTAGATTACCACTTAGCTGTTTTGAACTTCCGCTAATGGTTGCTTTTATCCTTTAGTTGAACATATTCTGTTTTGACACTTCAAATATATTTGCAGGGGCCTAACATCTTATTGGATGATACACTCTCAAGTGAAGTGGACAAGAGCTTGTTGAATGCTGTTAAAGATTCTATTGTTCAGGGGTAAGTTGAATTTCTTAGTTTTGTGGTTTTCCCTGACCCAGATGCTGGACTAACAAAATGTCAATAGGTTTCAATGGGGAGCTCGGGAAGGACCCCTCTGTGATGAGCCCATTAGAAATGTTAAATTCAAGATCGTTGATGCGAAGATTGCACCGGAGCCGTTGCATCGTGGAACGGGTCAGATTATTCCAACCGCACGACGTGTAGCCTACTCTGCTTTCCTTATGGCAACACCCAGACTTATGGAACCTGTGTATTATGTGGAGGTATACTGTTTGTCTTAAGTTTTTTTTTATTTGGTAATGTTTTCGTGATTAATTGTTTATTAAGTTCTTTGGATCGCCGATATAAAAAAAAGGAGGGGAGAGGGGTTTAAAAATGTACCTATGAGCTGTGTAAAACACATTATTTTACGTGTTAGAGACTTAGAGCTGCTGCTCTAATCTATGCCCATATATATTAGGAAAAAAGTGAACAGCGGAACTGTCACAACAGGATATTAGTGACACTCCTGCTGGGTTTATACTATGTTCAAATTGACAAGAAAGGTACAAATGTCGAGTCTGGTTAGGTTCTCAATTATTTACAGAAATAGGGATATGAAATTTCAACCAAATTTTGTTTAGAGATGTTTTCTTATGTGAAACTAGGGCTAACTTTCTGATGTCTTGCTTCAGATCCAGACGCCCATGGATTGTCTCTCTGCTATATACACCGTGTTGTCTCGTAGGCGTGGACACGTTACTGCTGATGTTCCTCAACCTGGGACCCCTGCCTACATTGTCAAGGTTTGATTTCAAATATCTATAGCACCTTCGATTATTGATACAATGTTTTCATGTTATAGCATCAGAATTCTCATGTGCACACCTCTTCTTTGCCAGGCATTTTTACCCGTTATTGAGTCCTTTGGTTTTGAAACGGACTTGAGGTATCACACCCAAGGGCAGGCGTTTTGTCTCTCAGTATTTGATCATTGGGCTATTGTCCCTGGAGATCCTCTTGACAAGAGCATTGTTCTACGACCACTGGAGCCTGCCCCAATCCAACATCTAGCTCGTGAGTTCATGGTGAAGACAAGGCGTAGAAAGGTATACATTCTTGCAGGGTTAAATTGAGTTATGGAGAAGTTATTTACCCTTGAGGTTTTTGGAACAACGATTTGATAAATCTACCCCTTTTCTTTCCAGGGAATGAGTGAAGACGTGAGCATCAACAAGTTCTTTGACGAGGCTATGATGGTGGAGCTTGCACAGCAGGATGCTGATCTTCACCTGCAGATGATGTAGATAATTTAGTTGAGATGGTTCTGTATTTGTGCTTAAGGTGCATTCGTTTTGTATGTCATGTTGCGAACAGCCTTTTGAAAGGTATAGATCATTGAGCTCCTTGAACCACATTATGTAATATTCCAATGCGGATTGGCAGTCCAAATCATGTATGGTTCTGACCTCCATCACGTCCTTGAGCTGACCGATTTGTTGGGTGATTCTTGCTCTCATGTTCTGAGTCTTAGTCGGTTTCTTCTGTCACGGAGTAGGTTCTGGCATTGAGAATGAGGTTTCTGTATGCTCAATTGTAGTGAATGACTGGGTAACAGTTCAAATTCTTACTCTATCCTCTTTTCGCATCTTCTTATGTAAACTAAAGATTGAGCTCATTGTCCACGGTACCAGAACTTCCTTTTTCTTATATATCTATTTTAGTGGAATTGAAGGCGAGCGCCGAGCATCAATGTTAAACTCATCTTCCTTTGACCTGCTATAGGTCACGGTTTGAGCTGTGGAATCAATTATTGATGCTTGCATTAAGTTAGACAACCTTTTTTTTTAAAAAGGTGAATTTTTTGATCCCGGTTGTGGATGAGAGTATCATACCCTGATTTATTTTTGGTTTAAATCAACATTGAATTATGTATTCTATTGTAGGGAATCAACTCCAAAAGAGTCGTTACTTATTTTGCATCTTCAATAATAGTTGAAAGTACTTTGTGCACCATAATTGGAACACAAATTTCTATGCAACACATGGTTTCACCTATGAAGTGATAACCCCTCACTTTGCATCGCGAAGCGTCTTAGTACTTAAAAGAAGTGAACCAAGCTTGAGGTAGCCAACATCAGAGGCGAATCTAGGATTTAAGCTCTCTATGAACTCAATCTTTATTTATTACAAATACAAGTAATTTTTCATACATAAATATACGTTTTTCATTGAAAGTACTAGGTTCAGATGAACCTATAGCAAAATAACTACATCCGCCACTGGCTAGCACTCATACAAAGGCGCGTGCATAAAGATTTGGAACTCTTTTATTAAACCATTCACAACAACTAAGAGATGTTGGCAATTACATAACCTTTGTTATGACATTAAAAAAGTTGGAACAAACTAACATTTCAATTTTTGTCTCACCAGAAGGTGAGGTTCAGTTTGAGTTTCCCTTTAGTCAGGGAATCATACAATGGAAGAATATTGTTTAATATATGTACAAAAATTTGGCTCAACAGGTTGCTCCTATGTCCCTCAAGCTTTATTTCATCTCGGACTTAGGTTTCAATGGGAGAATTACAAAAGGAAGAAGATAAACGTACCTCTGATGTATTTACTAAGTTGTCCAGAAGTAACCAAGTGATCGTCATTATCGCTGTTGTTTAGGTGGATATGTTTGTAAGCTGCCAAAATTGATATCGAACGTTGCAGCTCTAATCTTCAAGCAAAGATCTTAGATTTGCAAGTCCCTCGGCGGATATACTTTTCCTTATTCTTGATCTTTGAAAAACAACTGGAGGTGGAGGCTCGGAGTGAAAACCAACCATGACTACTGTTAAGTTGTCAATGGCACTGCGCTTTTTGGCCTCGTCTACTATTTCCTTGCAGCATCTCTTTACATTGTTATGCTCCTGCAGTCTCCTCCGAGCAAAATCAACTGCATTTTGGCTTCGGAAAACATCCCATATTCCATCACTACCAATAATCAGGAACTCGTCCTCCTTTGTCAACGTCAGCAATTTCAGTTCAGGTTCAGCACTCAAAGGTCCGCCCTTCTCAACCTCCTTCAATCCTTTAATGTGCCAGTTACCTAATGCCCGGCTAACGCCTAGCTGTCCATTCAAATAGCCATCATCAACAAATCCACCTACGGATTCAATGCGAGTTCTTTCAGTAACACAACAAGGTCTGTGATCCTTTGACATTTCTATAGCTAGTCCACGTCGAGATACAACTGCTCGACAATCACCAGCATTTGCCACAAGTAGTGATCTGTTCATAAGACAACACATCAGTATAACAAATTTGATCAAAGTGGCTAATCTTAGAGTATAGATTTCTGAATGTAGCGTAATGAGATGACGTAGGCACAGGAATAAATTACCTTCCGAATATCATTGCAGTGAGTGCAGTAGTGCCGGAGGACAAGGCTGAGTCAACAGAGCATGACTTGGCGAAGGCAGCATCCGTCTCTACAAAAGATCTTGTAACCACTTTCTCAAGTTCCAGGGGAAAATCAGCATCCTCGACAATGATCTTTGGTAAGTAATCACGAACAAACTGTGACGCTCCTTTCCCTCCATGTCCATCAAAGACCTGTCATTAGAACCATTCGCATTAGGAATCATCAGAGTAAGAATATTTAAAAAAAGGAAAGAAAAAACCAAAACAGAAAAACGACTTCTCTGTGCTCCTCCTCGTACCAAAAGAAAAACAAAAGGAACTCAATTTCATTCTAATCCCTAAAAATTTAGGAAACAATGGGACATGGTCGTACGTAGGAACTAAGATATGCATTTAGGGACAGCAGGAGTTCAATTAATGGTGCTCTACCTACTGCTGTTCAATAGGTTCATTCCAAGACTACCAGAAGAACAACACCTTTGCGATTCCACAGTATTGTTCGGTTAGATTATATACTCCTAGAATTTTTAAGAGTTGTATTATGCTTCAACTGGGAAAATGCGGTCGCTTCAGTTAGCGTTTCATACTTTTATTTGATAAGAAATACTAAGAACATTTCGCTCTACCTGAAAATACTTAAAAATATCTTCAGCATAGTATTTGCAACATCATGACGAAAGAAGCACCCTTATGGTGAAGACATACGCCCCATCTCATAACTCTGATTAGTAGGGCACTCTAGTTGTGTGTCTACTATGTAGTGTTACGCCCCATCACGTACTTCCTATGTTAACAAAGTAAGAGCTAAGCTGAACTTTACTGAGATTCAGTCTAAAAGTATACCGAGTAATAGTCAAAGAGTGACATATATGATGGTCAATGAGGTTAACGAACTTACTCCATAGAAAGAAATAGCATCCTCACCAAGTATATTAAGGCCAAAATTCTTAGCTAGGTCCGCAATACAGATGTGAGTGTCTTCCATGTCAAGGCGACCTCCAATATCGGACCAATCTCCCGACCTAAGGGCCGGGAGGAAGTTACTTAACAGTATTTGTTTCCGATCTGCAATAGTTGTGTCTTCTGAAATACTTTCCAGCTGCAGAAAAGGAAAGAAATTAATTGAAGCAACAATCAGCTTCGATGATGTGACAAAAGAAGTGAACTTCGTACCAATTCTCTGTTTAGGAAGCTAAGCAGCACGACTGTAGTCACATGAGTTTGTTAGAAACACCAAACCAGTGCTAATGCAAACTCTAAACCATTAACTACAAATGCTGAGAAACGAAAAGATTCCAGTTGGACGATATCAGACACATCTTGAAATTGTTTTTTCAGAAGACAACCGAACTCGATATTTACTAACTATAATTTCAAGAAAACTAAATTTGAAACCCATGTTTTAGAAAGTGCAACGGATTTAATGGTAAGTACTCAAAGGTTGAGCTCATCAAGTTTAAATCACGGATCGCCTTTGCAGACACACATAGAGACACAAAGAAGAAGAAAGATTGGGGAGCAAACAGTACACAAAAAGAGATAAGGCATAAAAACACCATAAAAATCAAATCTTTTAATAGTATCAACCAATAAAACTCCAAATTGACCAACACTTGTAACACAAAAAACTACTTATACCAATCAACATCCATATACAAACCAAAAAAGTCTTTCCCAATTAACTCAAAAAAGAATACAATCAATCAAGACTACATAAAAACTCAAAAGTGTTGAACCCATCAAGTTTAAATTATGGATCACCTCTGCATACACACATAAGAGACACACAAAAAGTATATCAGCATGATGTCAAATCATCAATTGAAGAAAAGAGCAATAACCATAGCTTTAAGTACTGTCCTAAAGCATAAGTACACCATAAAAATCAAATCTTTACATAGTATCAACCAATAAAACTCCAAATTGACCAACACTTTTGACACAAAAAAACTACTAATACCAATCAACATCCATATACAAACCAAAAAAGCCTCCCCCAACTAACTCAAAAAAGAATACAATCTAAGTTCAGATAGCCAACCAACCAACCAACCAACTGTGTTAAGGCATAAGTACACCATAAAAATCAAATCTTTAAACAGTATCAACAACCAAATTACAAATTAACCAACATTTATGACAGGAAAAAAAAAAAACTACTTAAACCAACAAATTCTTCCCCAAAAGCAAATATTACAATTTTGAAAAAAGAATCCTTACTGGGAATGAGTTTCTCATGACAGAAGGACTAGAAGAAGTAATTTTTCCACAATTCTCATTTTGGGTATGTTGAAATTCAGCTTCAGAATGTAAAGATTGGTTCTTGAAATTGTCATCAGTGTTGGAAATGTCCAAATTCTCCATACCCTCATTCACTTGCTCTGAATCTTGAATGCACATGTTAGTAGTTATTACACAATTTAATGGGGAAGTTAAAGGGCAAAAAGAGGAGAAAAAACACAAGAAAAAAAGAGAGTAGAATATTTAGAGCAAGAAGAAGAATGGGTCGTTTTTATCACTTTTAGGTTGAGCAAGTTGTTGGTATTGAAAGGAGCTAGTAGAGGTAGGGGAAGTGAGAATACATGTGTGTGGAAATTGTGATGAAAGAGAAGATTCTTGGGAATGTGTGATTAATGGGGTCATCAAAAAAAGGTTGTCTTTCTTTGGTCCACTATTTTAAAAATAGATTTTTACGAACTTGACATAAATTATCAGTTTCATCAGAAAATTATTGAGAATCTTAAAAATATTCATTTACTTGATTAATTAAAATTAAACATACCCTTAATCTGCAATATGATATAGCAAGTGATCTCAAACTCTTGTATGAACATGAGACTCTTGATAAAAAGTCGAAAAAAGAGTTAAAAACGCCCTAAACTTGACAAGAATTTAAGGATGTCAGATAGGGGTGTTCGTGATTCGATTTGAACAGGTTATTGGTTAAAATCATAACCAAACCAATTAAGTCGATTTTTAAATTTCTAAAACGAAACGAATTACTGTCAGTTTGGTTATTGTCTCGGTTTAGTTCGATTTTTTTTGTTTCTTCGGTTTGAAAGTAATGAGGACATACATATGTCGATAGACACATACACTATATAAACAATACACATGAAAGCTAACGTGGATTCAGTTAACCAACTACGCAATATTAGAGTTTTATTATACGAACAAAGTAGTTTAATTAAGAGAAAGTGTGACTATCTTATGTGAGATAGGGTAGGAAAACACTAAAGTAATGAATTTTGATGAACTTGGACTTATGATTGTAATAGTTAGACTAAAGATTAAGTGTTGGGTTTGAGAAAATGGTAAAGTTAAAAACTTAAGTTAATTAAAATTTAACAAAATATTTATATTTTATTTATGAATAATATCTAAATAATTATAAAATCTATATATATGTAATTTCTCGGTTCAGTTTGATTATTTTTGTGATTTTTTTCAGTAAATCAAAACCAAATCAAATACTATCGATTTTCAAAAGTTAAAACCAAATCTAATCAAGCCAAACCAAATATATCGATTTTCTTAAACAGTTTGGTTCGGATTGCGGTACCATGAACAACCTTAGTGTCAAGAGTGTATTTAAGTTCAGTTAGTCAAGTAAATGAGAGCTTTTAAGGTAATCAATAATTTGGAGATGAAACCAATAATTCACGTTGAGTTTAGAGATATTTTCAATATTATTATTTTTATTTATTTTTAAAATTAATTACTTATTTTCAAAATTATTTTTTAAAATCTAAAACGATACATTATAATTAATATAAATTATAATATTTATATTAACTATTCTTTCTTAAAGGAGACTAACAAAATCTAAAGTGAGCAATTTTAATGTAGTTTTAAAACATATACAAACTTTAAGTTAAGATTATCGAATTCAAATGAACGTGAAGTTAAATTTGCACAATTTAATATGCAATAACAAAATGAATTATTATCTTTATCGGGTTATTTTTAGATAGTATTAATTAAGAAAAAAATATTATAACTGTTGTTGTTTGAAATATTACCTGTTACACCTATTCAACTATTTGTATAATAGCACTAATACATACAATTTAATATATTTAACTAGCGAATATAGTTATTTATGATTAACTGGCTTAACCTTTTTTTAAGTGTTTTTCTTTTTTTGAGATATTTAGGTTAGATAATTGAGCAACTTTCATATATAGCAAACATAAAAATCATATTTGTATGTTATAGCTATAGTTTGCATAATTGCGCTCCATAATAAATTTTATGTTTGCTATGGAGCTTTTGATTTGTATAATTCGCTACAAACATTCAATTTTATACAAATTGTTCAGTTTTGTATAAATTCATTTATACATTGTAATTTGTATAATAAGATCTGTATTTGTATAATTATAAGTGTATAGGACGAATATATATGTATTTGTATTTATATATACACTTTTCTCTCGCTTTATACAAATACAAACGCATTTTATACATTTTATACCGAAATGTATAAAATGGCTAATTGTATACCGAAAATGGCTAATTGTATACCGAATCAGATGGCAAAAAAAAAGGGATGTTTGCTGCAAATTACAATTAAAATAAACTATGGCTATAACATTTAATTTGAATTAATAGTTTACTATTTAATATAATTTTCCTTAGATAATTTTATTGTCGGTTCATACCAACTTACCAGAAACTTCAGGGCATTTAGTACCTTATTTCCACTTAATTAAAAAAAAAGACTTTTTTGTCAACATCTGTAATCTAGAATTATCTTTTTATTTATTAAATAAATGAGAGAAAACTTCCAAAACATTGATCAATATGTCAGTTTTTTTTAATTTAAAAAAACAGCAAATTTGTCTAAAAAAAAGAATTTTAAATAGATAAGCCACAACAACCATATATATAATATAATCTCATAAACATAATTTAAAGAAAATCATAACTAATATATACACAAATTATATTCTATTTTATGAGGGTAGGATAATAGTTATCAAAATATCCTCAGATCAAGAAAAGCGTAACAAATCAATATGAACAGAAAATATAGTATTAAAAAAACGAAAATTTCGAAAATAACAAACATAATAGACATAATAAGGCTCTATAGTTATAGTTTCGATAATTGTGCTCCATAGCTACAGTTTCATTGCTATTGAGGCGGCAATTGTATATTTCTGCCTGTTTGTATATTTCACTTCCGAATATACAAAATAGGATAAGTATATACAAATTCTGTATTTATACATTCAGAAATTTTTCAGAACTCCTTTCGTATATTTCGCTTGCCAATATTTAAACAAGGTAAGTTATAAAATTCTGAATTTATACAATCATGAATTAAATTATACAAATTCTGGATTTATACAAATCAGGCAATAGCATGATTGAGCGAAACTATACCTGCAAATTAGAATTTCCTTAATTAATACTAGCTATAATATTTAATATGATTTAAATGTTTGCTATTCTGCTCAATTTTCCCTTAAAGGATCTTGACGGAGATAATAGAAAAAAAAAATAACAACAAAAATACAACAACGTTCGAAATTAAAAAAATAGATAATAATAATTTTTTTCAAACAAATAGTAGAATAATAATAATAATAATAATAATAATAATAATAATAATAATAATAATAATAATAATAATAATAATGTTGATGAACTTAAGAAAACTAGACCATGCTAAACTATATACTTACCTTCTATCCTAATCTTCAACTTCTATCCTTCTATATAAGATCACGTTCTCTATTATTTTTATATCCTATCTAATTACTCTCTCTAATACTTTTTCGACATACTTCTACTTTTTCGACATACTTCTACTTTTTCGACCCTAAATCCACTATATATAGCCAACCCTCTCATATATCTCTTTATTGAGAAGGTGATGCACCTCCTCTCCAATTTTTTGGATCCCAAATTCCATATAGATAATATCATCATCATACATATATAATAATAATAATAATAAATAAATAAAAACATAAATAGATAAAGGTGGAGTTAGAATAGTAGTCTATTTCTATCAAACATTTAAAAAAAAAAAAAGGAACTATAAAAAATTGTAGAAGCATTAATAAAAAATGATGAACACAAATGGACAAGGAAGTAGTCAGAATACTTTTCTTTTTAAGAACTTAAAATAATAAGTTAAATGTCCTCACTCAATTCTTTGATGCCGTGGATCTATTTTTTTAAGAAGTTTAATAGATTTAAAATAATAATAAAAAGCTTTATTACTCCATAAAAAAAAATATAAATATATAAAAAAAAAACAAAGAATGGAGAAAAAGAATTTAGGAGTGGAAGAGGAATGAGATACGTGTTCTTTTGCTGAGAAAAAACGTGGTAAATTGAATTGCAATATATAATTTTATTATATAAATTGAGAACCTACTCAGCCATCTTATATGTATTAAATTGTTTTAGCTTCAAAAATTATACGAAAAGTATTATAACAATAACATTAACATTCTCAAAATATATAATTCCACAAGAAAGTTTGAATATACGGAAAGTTATTATAGACTGTAATTTCTTTCATATTAATATAATAAAATTTATATAACTTATCTTTAATAAAATAAAATATAACAAGTATTTTTGAGACCGAACGAGTATTTATTAAGAGTCAGAAAAAATAATTGCCCCCATAATTTTCTTTACACGCTAAACACGTTTACTGATTTATTAAAAATAAAAAGGGAAAAATAAGTGAAGAAAAGTTTGGTTGTAGTATGTTTTTGTTTTCTAATTCTTTTATATATATATATATAATATAATAGATTATATGTATTTTTATTTCAATTTTGGTTTTTAAAAGTTTTCATATAGTAAGTAATAAGGTGTAAAGGGGGACAAGATATTTAAATTTCTTGAAAATATTTCAATATCCACAAATATTTAACAACATAGAAAATTTTATTAGATCAATATTTTAAATGAAATATTAGTGATTTGTACACATAAATTTTCAATCAATTGAGACAATGAAATAATTAAACTTTAAGGAAATAATAGTATTGTTCCTTTTGAAAGATGTAAAGTTGTACAAGTTAGCTGAAAAGTCTTAATAATTTACAAAATACTTATTAAAAAAAGAACCTTAGACTACTTTTATAATTTTATTATTAAAAGAAAGACCTAAATCTAGAATGATTAATTAAAGTGAAGACTTAATTATGGAGAAGAAGTTAATCCAAAAACTTTCTATATTAATAAGTATAGAAGCATCAATTAAAAAATGAAAGACATAATTTACAGATAAAAATTATCCAATTTATATTTGTCATTTTTGTAAAGCTATTTACGGACTCAAACAAAATCCAGTGTGTGATACAATGAACTCACAAATCATTTATTCGTGATGAAATTTACGAATTTTGAATTTGATTGTTCGTTCTTTATCAGTCATCATTATCGTGCCACCATGTACCTATTGATATATGTGGATGATATTATTATCACTGACAACAACACTTCAATTGTTATTCAAGTTATTTATTATTCTCATGCTGCTCGATTTTCACAAATTTTCTAAGTTTTGAAGTCATTAAAAATGCATATGGTATTATTTATGTCACAAAATACCACATACTCGAGCTAGGCGTGGTAGCACACTTCCTATCTTAAGGTGGGGTATCGATGCATTAGTTATATCCAATCTTTCTTGTTCCAGGGAAATGTAATTAATATGTTCGCAATTTTTTTTTCTATCTCATAGATATAAAATGACTATTTTCGATAGACACCTGGTTAAAACAAGATCTGCCAAACAATTTGAAAAAAGGGATAATACAAATCATGACTTAGTTTAATGTGCTTCTTTTTAGTTGATTGAAGGGATATTGGGGTTTTCTTTTTCTTGTTTGGTTGTTGTTTAATATAAGAAAAACATTTTTTTCTCCTAATAATTAGTAAATAGTTATATATATACTTGGAATGATCCATCACTCTGACCCTATTAGAAGAACCTATAAGCATTGACAATATGAAAAGCAAAATTGATTACTTTCATTTTCTGTGGAGAATTATTGGGCCACGAATAAGGAAAATGATGTCTTTTAGGGCATTTTTCTTGATGTGAAATGGAGAGAGACATTATATTTATTCATTTTTTTCCGGTACACTTCGTGATTCCATGTAGTTGAGCCGTGTGAGGAGATGTTTGTATATCACGTAAGTCAAAAAAATATATAAAATTACAAAAAAAAAATGGGTTCGGAGGTATTAAGACATTAGTTTAGTTAAGATATATTTCCGAGACCTCGTTCGTAGTTTAGGGATCGATACTTGTGCCTTATCCCTGGCATAAAACCTTAAACTTTACATAATACTATTAGTATTATTTATATTGTACGAATTGATTCTAAGTTAATAAGATTTTAATCATGTATTCGTAATATATTACCTTGTAACATGTATGATAACAAAATAAGTTCCCACAATGAAGATATAACTCCATTTGTGTCAAAACAAGAAAACAAGCAATGTAAACAATTTTTTACAAAAAATTAAAATAAGCTTTTTCACCACCTACCATATTTAAGTGCAGTCCGTGCTTTGTTCATAACCAACATATCTATTTATAAAAAAATATATTAAAAGTAATCCTATATATGAATGCTTTATAATTTTCTTTTAGATAAAATAAATTAATTAATTATGGTTTAAGGAAAAAGGGAAAAAAAACTCAAACATGGTAAATTAAAAAGTATACTATTTCTTTCTTCAACTTAACTACTATTTGGTCCATTATATTTATTCCTTTTTTGAATTCTAGATGGATAAAATATTAATAATAATCCTAAAAATAAAAAGTAAAAAAGAATTTTACTCCCTATTTAAGCCTAGGGTTTACGCAGCCCTTCTTTTCACTATGAGAAACCAAAGAAACAAACATTCACTTGTAACACCAAATTATCTAATGGCATATCTACCTTATGAAATTACTAAGATTATTCTCTCATATTTACCCGTGAAATCTCTTTTACGATTCAAGTATGTTTCAAACTCATGGTGTTTATGGATTTCAAACCCGAAATTCGAGCTCTCCAATAATCAACAACGAGAAAAAGCAATTGTTATGATGTTTAAAGAATATTCAGAATTAACGAGCCCCATTCGATTCATAAATCAACAACTCACTTTGGAAGAGCTCAATGTTCCTTTTATGACAAGGGATATTGATCATGAGAGTTATCGAGGAATTATTAATGTTTTAGGGTCTTGTCATGGTCTTATATTAATTAATATTGACAAGCATATGTACTTGAGCTTGGATGACTATTGTATAAGGGGTGGACTTTGTTTCGACTCCTCCAAGAATATTTACAAAGCATTGCTTATGATGAGTCATAATCTGACTGATCTACAAGTAGATGATGAGTTTGTTATAGTTGCTAGTCTTGGAGACAAAAAATGGAGGGAAGTCGAATACCCTTATGACACGTTCTCCTTTTGTGATGGGATTACCTTGCATGGACGAATTCACTATAGGGTAAGGGTATCTTGTGAAGATAACAATAGTGAAGATCACAAGTGGAATTGGTTTGGTTTTCGCGATAAAATAATGTATTTTGATCCCATTACTGAAAAGTTTGACATATTTTTTGTCTTTGAACAAAACTCTGAGGATATTATACTTGGTTTAGGAGTTTTAAATGAATGTCTATGTATGAATCGATATGATAAAGGGAATATTGAGATATTAGCGATGAAGGAATATGGAGTAAAGGAATCATGGACATCCTTATTTATTATAAGGAATTTACAATTTGATCCTAGTTATGGACTTATACTGCCCCTTTTCATGACAAAGAATGGAGAATTAATTTTTATTATAAGGAATAATCTTGAAAAAAATGTTCTTCTTATATACCATCCAAAGAATGATAATATACAAGACATTCATGTTGATGGGAGGAAAGAATATATATCACACACCTTTTGCTATTTGGAAAGCTTGATCGAAATTATTAGTTAGCTTTTAGTGTAGCTTGAATTATTGTATGAACATTTTAATATATGGAATTTTACTTTTAGAACGATTGCATTAATTATGTTATTGTTATTTATATTTTATTGTAATGATTATTGGTAAGGACTTCGCCCCGTGCTTTTAGATTAAAGATTAAAAAAAAACTCTACCACAACCCTCGTTGATGTATTCCTTTTGTTCTTAGTATAAGAAATAAAGTACGAAATTAACTACTCTTTTTGTATAAGCATGGATGTTATAAATGTTTTAACGTGTGAAGTAATTTTTTAACATAAAACATCTTTTTTGGAATAAGTTTAGAGCTCTCACACATTTGGATTGGCTTGAATTGAAAAAAAGTATAGGATTGGATTCTTAATAAAACAAATATTTATCATTCTCACACCCCCCCAGCTAATTGAGTTCGTAGATGTTTGTGTTACGACTTTGTTACTTGTTATTTACTGTGTTTCAATTATCACATTAGTTGATTATGGACTTACGGTTATTGCTCTTCTTTTGAATGTTACGTTTTGTTTTTCTATTATTTTATTTGTCCTCTTTACTTTTATATTTTTGTAGCTGTCATGATGTTCACTACTTGAGCGAGGGTCTTCTTGGAGCATCCTCTCTACCTCCTCGAACTAAGGTGTACACTGACAACTTTTGAAGTTATACTATTTTGTTGTTGTTGTTCACACCCTGATTATTTATGTTAAGTATTGCTAAAATTACATGTAAACTATACTAACTCATCACACTATTGCTAGCAAGTGAACAATTGCAGCATCTTAAGCTCTCTATTTTATTTTCTTTTAAATTACTTTACACAATGTAATTGAAGTAAGATTTGCTGAAACCACAGACTAATTCACCAAATAAACGGCCTTTAAGTGATTTATCATCTAGTATATAGAGTAATTTTTTGATCAAAGGAATTCTATGATATCGTGACTCCGCCTCTGCAGCCAAAATGAACGTTTTCACAAGATTTATAAACTCATAAAAGAATTTTACATAATCGGTGCAATTTAACCGATTATACTGCACCACCGATTGTGTTTTATCTTCTTAGTTCATTCAATCAACAAATCGGGACTACTTCCTCCATGGTCAAGTTTGATTTCTAAATCTTTATACCATCCTTATTGATTATATTTAATGTTATTAACATACTTATTGATTATATTTAATGTTATTAACTTTTGATTTTTCTCATGTGTACACATCTTTTTTGTTGAGGCATATTTACCTGTTATTGTTCCTATAACATCATATGTACTCAAACCTAAATAGTACTCAAATCCTTGAGACAATCAATTGTGGTAAGCTGACCGTGAGTTTGTACTTTTGTGGATGTATCTTCAGGAAATTCAACTTAAGGGAGTGAATGTCAAGAATTTTATTAAACTGATAATTCTATGTTATAGTTGTTAGTAGAGACATTTACTTTCTGCATGTTTAGCATGTCCTAATTTATAGGTTTCAGTTATTGTTTGTGGTTAAAATATTTCCTTTTCTTTTAGGAGTCCTAGAAGGTAGTTTGTTATTTGATTATCTATTCAAGAGTCCTCTATAAATTGGTTTCATAATCTCCAGCAATAACAAGTTTTCTTTTCTTTCAATATATTTCTCTACTCGTTACTTTTGAACTTGACGACTTGAACATGGACCACTATTATACAAGAATACTATAGCCAAACGATATTAGTAAATGGAAAACTAATATGTTGACCAACACATTCTTTAAGTCCCTATATATCAACAAAATTCCTATATATCAACAACAGTCAAATGAGATTGAACTACTAAATGGAAAACTAATATGTTGATATCAAAGATAGACAAAAGCTCTTCTGTTTCTTCTGTTCCTTCAAGGTTTCATTGAAAGTACTTTCAATGACAGAGGTACATATACCTGAAAAATCCAAAGTCAACAATCATCTATCTAAGGGCTATGGGCTATGAAGATTTATATATCAAATCTTGATGATAGAGATAGGAGTATCCAGGTACTTCTTCTCTTCGGTGCTAATAATATGTCCTCTTCAGAAAGCTAATCACAACATCAAGATTATTCTAGGTGAACATCAAAATTATTTTGGGTGTTTGGAAGGATCTGAAGTAAGATACCAGAAAGTTAGTCCTAAGTCAACTACCTCCACCAAGTATATGGTTTTGTACGCCTAGATATAACTTTAAGGAAAGCAGAATGTATTGCACGCCGCATAGTTTGTATGATCTGGTCCATCATTCCATCATCCGATGCATAATTTGTATGATCTGGTCCATCATCCGATGCAATTATTGCCTCAATTATAAGAGTTTGTTAGGATTCTTATTTGGCAAATAAGAAGGATTGTTTCACTGCTTTCTTCGTCATTATTTCACTCTTGTTCTCCGTTTCCGTCAACACCATTGGAGCAATTTGACACAATTTAATTATAACTTTTTATTCATTTTTTTTAAAATCTAGATTGATTAATCTCATAATATTCATAACATATTAAGTCTTCTTTGCAATATGAAAAGTGTTTGGATAGATGCTTCTATTGCTTCAGATTGTGTTTTCTCTTCTTAGTTCATTCAATCGTGAAAATATAATAATTAATTAAATTAAGAGAAAAAAATATTTCTAAAAATAATGCTTCAGATTGAGTTTTCTCTTCTTACTTCATTCAATCAATAGCAGGTGAAAATATAATAATTAAATTAAGAGAAATAATTATATCTAAAAATAAGTTGACATCGTAATTTTCTTGTCAACTTTCAATGTATAGTAATTATTTAAAAGGCATAAAACATTCAAATTTACATAAAACTATTAAGTTAATAAGATTTTAGTCATGTATTTATAATGTATTACCTTGGATATTATTATAAAAAACTTAATTACTAATATGAAAATTTAAATAATTTATTTCAAAGATCAAAAATATTTCTAATGCTAAAAAGTATGGAGTCTTTTTATTTTATTTTATTAAATACCTAGCGTGACATATATGATAACAAAATAAGTTCCCACAATGAAGATACAACTCCATCTGTTTCAAAACAAGAAAAGAAGCAATGTAAACAATTTTTTACAAAATATTAAAATAAGTTTTTCACCACCTACCATATTTAAGTGTGGAGTCCGTGCTTTGTTCATAAGCAACTTATCTATTTTTAAAAAATATTAAAAGTCATATTTATTTTTAAGAAATATTAAAAGTCATATTTATTTAAATTTTCGTTGAATGAGAAGAAAGAAGTTATAAGAGTCCATAATCTTCTTCCTCTAATAAATATGAATGCTTTGTAATTTTCTTTTAGATAAAATAAATTAATTAATTATGGTTCAAGGAAAAACTAAAAAAAAAAAAAAACTCAAACATGGTAACTTAAAGAGTATACTCTTTCCTTCTTAAACTTAACTACTATTTGGTCCATTATATTTATTTCTTTTTTGAATTCTAGATGGATAAAATATTAATAGTAATCCTAAAAAAAAGAAAAGAATTTTACTCTCTATTTAAGTTGACCCTAGGGTTTACGTAGTCCTTCCTTCCACTGTGGGAAACCAAAGAAACAAACATTCACTTGTAACACCAAATTACCTAATGACATATCTACCTTATGAAATTACTATAATTATTCTCTCACATTTATCTGTGAAATCTCTTTTACGATTCAAGTGTGTTTCAAAGTCATGACATTTATGAATTTCAAATTCGAAATTTGAGCTATGATAACATTTGAAGAATATTCAGAATTAACGAGCTACTTTCGATTCATAAATCAACAACTCACTTTGGAAGAACTCAATGCTCCTTTCATGATAAGGGATATTGATGAGAGTTATAGAGGAACTATTAATGTTTTAGGGTCTTGTCATGGTCTTATATTAATTAATATTGGCAAGCATGTGTACTTCCCGCCACCCGATTTTACACCAAAGTGATTGAGTTTGAGTTTAGCGACTTGAACTTGGACCACTAATATACAAGGGGTGGACTTTGTTTCGACTCCTCCAAGAATGTTTACAAGGTGGTGCTTATGATGAGTCATAGGACTCTACATGTTGATGACGAGTATCTTATAGTTGTTAGTCTTGGAGACAAAAAATGGAGGCAAGTCGAATTTCCTTATAATATGTTCTCCCTTTGTGATGGGATTACATTGCATGGACGAATTCACTACAGGGTAAGGATGTTTTGTGAAGATGACAATAGTGAAGATAAGTGGAATTGTTTTGGTTTTCGCGATGAAATAATTTATTTTGATCCCATTACTGAAAAGTTCCACACATTTTTCGTCCTTGAGCCTAACTCTGTTAGGCTCGATTTAGGAGTTTTAACTGATTGTCTATGTTTGACTCGCTTGAATAATTATGATAAATGGAATATTGAGATATTAGTCATGAAGGAATACGAAGTAAAAGAATCATGGAAATCCTTAATTTATATAAAGAATAAACAACTTGATCCTTGTTATGGAGTTGTAATGCCCCTTTTCATGACAAAAAAATGGAGAATTAATTTTCATGACGAAGGATATTATTGACAAATTTGTTCATATATACAATTTAAAGAATGATAATATGCAAGAAATTCAGCTCGTTGACGAGAAGAAAGAATATATATCGCACTCCTTTTACTATGTGGAAAGCTTGAATTGTATGAACATTTCAATATATGAAATTTTACCTTTAAAATGATTACACTAATTATGTTATTGTTGTTTTAGTGTAGCTTGAATTATTGTTTTAGGAGTATTAACTCGACATTTTATATTGCAAGCTATTTTTTTAAAGTTAGACTTGATAGATTATCTTTTTGTCAAATGTTTTATAATTTTATGCCATGAAATCTTTTTGTCAAACATGCATTTCTTAATATTCACTTTTGAAAGCCTCAATTATACTTTTTTGGGAAAGAGGTGAGATACCTATAGAAAGTTATATGATTTTGGGTTCTTGTCTTGGTCTTATACTCATTAAATTTAGATGTAAACGTTTTCCTGCCCGACGTGTTTAAAGAGGATGATCACTTTATAATTAGCTATGGGAAACTTTGTTTCGACTCTTCAAAGAATGATTACAAGCTAGTCATGTTTTCATATAATTCCTTGGCATCCACTGAATTTGTTTTAGTAGCTAGTCTTAAAGACAAATAATGGAAGCGAATCCGATTTCCTCATGATAACCTTTCGGTCCGCGATGGAATGGGAAGACTTATTTTGACCCATCTATGAAAAGTTTCATATGTTCCCCGTCCCTAACCCTAAGTCTCTTCAACAAGATAATATTATAGTTGGTTTAGGGGTTTTAAATGAATGTCTTTGCATGACTCGTTTGGAGTATAATAGTGTTGAGATATTGGTCATGAAGGAATACAAAGTGAAAGACTCATTGACATCCTTATTTTTCATAAGGAATTTAGAAATAGATCCTTCTTTTGGAATTGCCCATCAATTTTCATTAAACGAGAATGGAGAATTGGCTTTGATAATAGATAAAGGTAGAGTTATTGTATACAATTCAGTGAATGATAATACGAGAAATCTTCTTGATCCAGAAGAGACACTCTCAATCGGTGCCATTACATATGTGGAAAGCTTGATCTCGCCAAAGGAGGAATATTCGTGGAATGATCATGTTCATGGGGAGCCGGACACAATACAACTTCTTGGAGAGCGACACCTCCATAAGAAGAAAAGGTTTCGCAGACATTAATTTTTAGGAGAGATATATGACAATAAATTGATTGTGCATTTTGAACTTTAAATATTTATATCGAAATCTAGACTTATCAATTTCAATAAAATTTATAGATAAAAAATACAAACTTGAGAATTAGTCAAATCTAACTTCATATAAAAATTTAAAAGTTTGACATATTAGAGTTCTAACAATAAAATCCTCTTATGATAAACTACTAAGTAAAGTTTTCCCAATTGTTAGTGTAATCTTGCCTTCTCGTTGAACTCAAATTTTAGGAGCTACCGTCTATGAATCCACACCTTTTATTTATGTCTGACAGTATATTTATGAGCAACTTTCACATTTAGCAAACATAAAAATCATATTTGTATGTTATAACTATAGTTTGCATAATTGCGCTCCATAACAAACTTTATGTTTGCTATGGAGCATCAGATTGTATAAATCGCTGGGGCATTAGATTTGTATAAAATCGCTGGCAGCCTCTCAATTTAATTTTATGTGTTTGTATATCTGCATAAAATTTGAATTTGTATACAATTGAATCGAAATAAAACGTTTGTATATCAAATCTCTCTCTCGCTTTATATAACACAAATTATACATTGTAATTTGTATAATCTGTGTTTGTATAAAGTGAGAAAGAGAGAAAGACAAAAGAGAACTGTGCAGGGTAGATCGATATTTGTATAATTATAAGTGTATAGGACGAAAATATATGTATTTGTATTTGTATATACAGTTTTCTCTCGCTTTATACAAACACAAACACATTTTATACATTTGTGTTTGTATAAAGTGAGAGAGGCGAGGGAGAGACTGGCGAGCGAGAGAGGGAGAGTGGCGAGCGAGAATTTTAGGGAGAGAGGCGAATGACAACAGTTTGCTACGGAGTACAATTAAATCAAAATGGTTATAACATTTAATTTGAACTCGCCCCGAAAAATAACTTTGAAACCCACCCCTTTACTCCCCACCCCACCCCACCCCACCACACCACCTTCCTTTTTAGTCTTATCAAAAGCACACTCATTCTTCCTTCTTCCCCAAAACCCTAAAATGGAACATCCATTCTTCATCAATGGCCCTCCTACAAATCGATCTGAAGCTTTACGGTGGCTATCAATCGCCGAAAAGCTGTTAACAAATCGTGATCTTGTTGGTAGCAAATCATTTGCAACTCGTGCCCGTGAATCCGACCCGTCTTTAGCTCACCCAATCGATCAAATCCTCAGCATCGTCGACACCTTAACCGCCGGCGACAAACGTATCAACAACCACCACTTTGATTACTACTCTATCCTCCAGATCCCTCCTAACCAAACCCAGAACTTCGAATTCATCGCCGATCAGTATCGTCGATTTGCTCTTCTCTTGAATCCTCAGAACAATAACTTTCCGTTTTCGGATCAAGCTTTTGGACTTGTTGTTGATGCGTTTTCAGTTCTTTCTGATCCTTTGAGGAAAAGTATGTATGATAAAGAATTGGGTTTTTTTCTGAATCTTTACCCAGTTGCTTCTGCACCTACACCGGTGAGTTTTGTGCAGCATGGTGGATTTAATCAAATACCGGGGTCGACTGCTGACCAGCTGTTTGTTAATATGCCTAGTCAAGATCAAGGTTCACATGCTACTGGAGTAAGCTATAGTAGAGATCCGCAAGCTGGAATTTCTATGCCGGTTACATTTCTGAATCGTGAGCAAGAGACTATGACTATGGGGAGCTCGGGTTCGGAGCAAGAGCACCAGCAGCAGCAACAACAACCTGTAACATCTCTGAGACAACAAACACAACAACCGGTGAGTTCTCTTTCGTTTTCAAACATAGATGAACAGCCTGCTACATTCTTGAATTTAAACCAACCACAGCCTGTAACTTCTGAGAGGAGCTTTAATAGAGAAAATCCACCATTTGGTATTGGTTTGAGCTCGGCGAGAGGGCGAGAACCGGAGGTTACTGTTGAGCAGCATGGGAATCAACAGCCCCTAGAAAGAAATGAGAATGTAGCGGTGGGGAACAATGAAAATAGACCTGCTAGTACTAGTAATAATGCGAGTAATGTGAAGGAGAAAGAAAGTAGAGTAGATGCATCAGCTAAGAAGATACCCAGTTTCTGGACAGCATGTCCTTACTGTTATGTTATGCATGAGTACCCTTTGGATTATGTTGATTGTACACTAAAGTGTCAAAATTGTAAGAGGGCTTTTCAAGCTGTTAAGGTTGCTGCTCCGCCGATTATTGACGGAAAAGAAGCTTATTTCTGTTGCTGGGGATTTATGCCTTTAGGATTTTCCGTGGAGCATTTTGAGAGAAGTAGAAATAATGTTTCAAGCTGGTCTCCGTTTTCTCCCATGTTTACTTGTCCGAGCTCTGGGGCAAATGAAGGGAGGAATGCAAAGAATCATGCTGTTGGGGGGCAGAGTAATGTGAGTACTTTTGGCAATTTGCATAATGCTGGTGGGTCGAGAAGTCGGAGTGGACGAAAACATTCTGCTCCAAGGATTTACAGTGATGATGATGATGATGACGACGATGATGATGATGATGACGTACTTGTTGACATATCGGAGGTACTTTCTGGAGATGCTTGACATATTGGAGGTACTTCCTGGAGATGCTTGACATATCGGAGGTCCTTTCTTAGAGATACTACTCCAAGGTAGAGAAAGGAAAATTCTTGAAGAAGTTCAGTAATAGGTGAAGAAGGAAAGAGATTCAAGCCTTTCATTTCACTCCAAAACTTAATCTTTCCATTATTTTCTTTGATTATCGTGTTCATATCTAGTCTAGTTGGTTTAGATACTCGGCTTCAAGTCCCGACAACAGGATATCTTTTTCCTGTTCTAAGAAGCGACTTTCTTGGGCCGAGTTTCTATCAGAAACAACCTCTGCACCACACAAAGGGTAGGGTAAGGTCTGCGTATACCCACCCTCCCCAGACCCCACTTATGGGACTATCCTGGGTATGTTGTTGTATTGTATTGATGTTTTGTTATCTTCTCTTGGCTTTAGTAATTCTCTTATGAAGTAAACTTTGTAATTGAGGAGTAGATGAAACTAATCTGTAACTTATTTTGTTAGCTCAATACAATTTGCTTCAGAGATGATTGTTCTCTTATTTTTTCTAGTTTTCGTTCATTCAATTGTCACTGAATATTAGCTTGACCAAGCATTTTCATTGTGATTGAGCAAAGAAATATTAGTTGATCTGAGAGAAATGGATTGTGTTACCTTCAAATTAGCACCAGATAACCATAGGAATTTAACTGAAAGAGGGGCACTCTAGTTAGTTGTATTGGGTTAAGCCAACATTACCATAAGTAGTAACTTTGGGGCTTAAAGCAAGAGTTATACTTGCATTGGGTTAAGCCAGACATTACCATATGGTGGTTTTGATGCCTTTGCTGTGGGGTCTTCCACGGGGAATTATGACAGGCCAGAGAGTATGTATTTTGGATAGGATATTCACCTTGCTGTAATAGAAGTCACAAAGTTGTGGATATATCAGGCTTGTTGTATGATACCATTAGTATTGCTCCTCTAGGTTCTGATTGAAGTAGTGGCTGCTACAATCGTAAAGTTGCTACTCCTATCAATTTGTAATTCGATGAAGATGTGCACTTAGTTTGGCCTCTTCAGTTCAATACTCTTCCAATAATGGAAACAACTACTTCTCCTTTGAATCCCAAGGAGTTGCCTCAAATGGTGGGGTGGGGCTTAGGAGTTCAATAAGAGTTACTTGAAGGGTCTGGTGGACACATGAAATTAGCTACTGATGACTTTTACCTCGAATACATAATGAAGGACCTTTGAGAGTTTTACTCCGGGGTGGTGGAACTGGAGGTATATTTGTAAACTCTTTTCACTTGATGAATTTACCTTTGTGAGTTCTCTGCTTGTTTCAGGACAAATGGAAACTTTATGGACACTTAAGGACTCGTTTATCAAAATCTACTGATGTTGAGGTACTTTTTCTTGTGTGTGCAATATGTTTGGTAGCTGATCCAGTTGTTTCATTCTGCGAAACTGTACTGGATTTAGGTGCGGATTGCTTCTATAATTCTATTGAACGTTGTTTTTCTGTTTCAACACTTCAAATATATCTTGAGAAAAGCTGTTGAGGATTCTATTGTTCGGGGTAGCTTGAACTTCTTAACAGCAGCATTCGACAAGCATCTTCCCCATTCATTCAAATCTGCACTCCCTCTGTCTCGACCCTATTTTTGATGCAATGATTTCACCTGAGCCATTGTGTCGTGAAATAGTTCAGATTATTTGAACTCGTCTTCTTTCTTTATGGCGATACCTTGGCTTGTGGAACCTGTCGTGATTTTTTGTATTGTTTGTTTATGAATGCATATACAGTCTGTTTTAAGTTCTTTAGAACACTATATGAGAAGAGAAGGGGAAAGAGGTTTAGATAAGTTTAATACAACAAGGTAAGTATATTTGGTAGAAATATCATTCATTAACCAATTTTTCAACTGTTTTTGAAGAAAGCGTTTTACTCGTAGAATTTGAAACTCTGTTATTTTTCAATTTCAAAGACTAACATACGGTGATTTGTAAGTTGTACATGTATATATATATGTGTGACTTTGGTAAAATATATAAGGAACAATGAAGTTTTATTCTTTTTGCTAATAAATGGGTAAAATTTAACTTTATAGCAATAACCACAAGGAGAGTGCCACGATAATAATAGTATTAGTTAATTAATCTTCAAGGTTGAGAAGTAGAAAATTGACTAATGATCCATAATTTGAGTCAAATTTAGAAAAAAAAATTGATTGGTGATTTGTTATAAAATAAATAAATTACGATCATAAGTAATTTGATCAAGGTCAGATCGTACTAAATCAATACGACACTAATATTCCTCCACTGAAAACATCAAGGGACATAGGATATCAAAGTGGATTTGTAGCCACAAAACCTTGAGAGAGAAAACAAGAGCTGAGGGATTTCTTGTTTTTTTTGATAAAATGAATAAATCAATATATGTGAGTTGGGTAACATAAAATTAGCTATAAATACATATCTTGGTTTAGCATAATCTCTAAATTTTTTGACTATTTAAAAAAAATTCAAAAACCCCCTCTTGGATACATTCCTATCCCCTTTTTGGATACATCCCTCCCCTCTCGGATACTTTTCTCACTTATGTATCCGGATGTCCTATCCCCTCTCTGATACATCCCTTCCCTTTCGAATACATCTCTCATCTATGTATCCGGAAGTCCAGTGATGTATCTGGAAGACTAGTAGTGATGTATCGGAAATTCATAAATTTTAAAGATTTTTTGTAATTTGAGAAAGAATAGGAAAATGATGTAATTAACTCTTTACGCTATGAGATTTATGTAAATTATAATTAAATAAAAGAGAACATAGAGGTGAGCTAGTTCAGCTCTATTGGGAGTGTTTCTCACACCTACTGTATAGAGCCATCCATGCTAGACATTTAATCTCACATTCCGATAAGATGAAGATCACATAACATTTCAATTTGGGGGGGGGGGGGATTTGTTTGAGCTTATTTAGGTAAAAAATTCTTATCTTTTCACCTCGATTCCTTTTTGATAACATGTTTTCAACTGACTTCCTTGACCTAATAAAATTGAACAAAATCGGAAAAAAAAATCTTAGGTACCGCTGATTTTATTTATTTAAGTTTTTAAAAAGAGTTTTTTATTATTAATTGAGTGATAAAATAAACGAAATTTTAAAAAAAAAACGATAGGAAGAAAACTCAAGAAAAATAGTGATGTATGAATGATAAGACATTTTACTCCCTTTTTTCCTCCTTTGTTTTTCAAAATTTTCCATCTATATTCAATTTCTTAGTTATTTTGTTTCTTTTTTCATCACAGTTTTGGGACTTAAAAAATGGATATACAAATCAATTCTTTTAAGTGGCAATTTATTAGGATCTCAACTACTTAATATCCTTCTGAATTATTATTATTTTGCCTCTAAATGAGAAAGTAAAAAAGAAAGAAATTTAACCATGTCATAAAATAAAATTTGAAAAGAGGGTATTGTTATATCTTCACCTTAATTAAAGGTTTTGCTTTCGAGCTTTCGGATTAAAAGAAACGTTTCTCCCTCTTAATAAATGATAGTATTATTTTGTGCGAATTTTTATTAGTCGAATTAACATGTTCTACATCATATAGTTAAACCAAACCAACTAACCAATCTAGTCATGTACGTAAGAAAGCTAAAATTTAATTTACAATTTCATTGAACTCAATAATTTTAGTCTAAAAATAAGTAGATAAACTCATATTTGACTCTTGTGGAATAATTTCGAATCATGACTCATTACTTTAATAGATAATCATATAGGATAGGTGACATACTACTTCAATAATATTTAGTTAATTATTTCTGATTTGTGTTGAATATATCCTCTTTAATAGATAATCATATAGGGTAGGTGGCATATATTTCAATAATATTTAATTATTTCAATTTGTGTTGAATAAGTTCAATATAAAAAAAAGTAAAATACTTCTTATCTAAATCGCCACAATGACAAAACTATCATTATTAGCCATCTCCATCAACCGCGATTATCATATTTATCACATTACAATTATCTCTGACTATTATTACCAACTACTATCGATGTTAACTTGTAGATTAATTATACTTCATCAAATGAATAAAATTTTGAAGTGCAATATAAATTACTATTTTGTTTAAATTTTCTATTTATTATTTTATATAAAATAGATTATGCACGTTTAAATATTGAAAGAATAAATAGCTATCTCTTAATTATTCAATATGCAGATTTAAAAATATTATTTTAATAATAAAATATTTATATTCAAATTTAAACATGTTAATTGTCAATGACGTGTAGTAGTGTTCCCCAAGATTGTTTTAAAAAAAATAAAGAATAATTTGTGTGGTTGTGATACATTTTAATTGTCAAAGATGGCCAAACTTTGCCAAGTCTCTCTTGAATAAAGCTTATAAATACTACTCTAGGTAGTGGATTAAAATGTCATCTACATTATTTGTAATATTTATTTCTTAACCTAGAAAGTATAATTACCATGGCACAAAAATTTGCTATCTTTTTCACTGCTCTCTTTGTTGTTATTGCTGGTAAGTCATTTCATCTTAATCTTTTTTTTTAGAAGGGAAAAAAAATCAAATTTATTCATATCTTTACATAATTTTATCCTTGGTTATATTTTTCTTGATCGTAGTCAAGCGGCATATTAAATATACATGTAAAATTGAAATATAGTAACTATTTTTAGTCCATGTAATTGAATAATAGCTACTATCATGAAGCTTCAAATTTTACAGGTGAAATTTGAAAATTTTACTTATGAAATTAAAAATTTCATGATAATAGTTATTTTTAAAGATACACCTTTCTTCGTTAAAGTTATCCAAGATAGACATTCAATTTCACATAATACTGACATCCATATGAAATTTCACGCCATTTACAACACTACTACACAACCATATTATTATGATTTAAAGCAAGTCAATATATTTGTATAGTTATAATTAATTTTACCAAGTTAAATATCTCGAATACGTAGGTTATGCTTATAAAATATTATAATTTTGAATTTTGTAGCTCTTGACAATTCATTCTACTCCACCAAAATTCATGTGATGGCCCAAGAAGATATACAACAAATTGCAACAAAATTATATCAAGAAGATGAAGATCCAATTTGTGGAAAACCATGTAATACACATGATGATTGCTCTGATGCTTCGTTTTGTCAAGCATGTTGGAATTTCAGACAAACTTGTGGTCCATTTGTTGGCTAATTAAGACATGACCATGGGCCTATAATTTCAGTATTTATCTTAATTTCAACATTTAGTCACTTAATTAGATAAATAAATAACTTAAGTGTACTTGTTCAAAGAAAAAATTATGTGGCTAAGAAATAAACTTTGGGTGTAATGTGTTTTATCAATTAAATAAAAGATCATATAATGTGTGGTTATGTATGTTTTCTTTGCTTTGAAATCATTTCTTAGATTTGGATAGATGAGTAATTTAGGTTAATAACTAAATTTGGGTAAAAATTAAAATCTAGGCATGCAATCTGTGATAACTCTTAAAATTAATTAAGCAAATTAAAAAGAATAAAAACTTGTAAGAATTGAACATGTAAAGCTATGTCATATGACTCACTATATAGCTTATTTTAGTCCAAACTTATCTCATTTTATATAACTTTTTGAATTTGTTTGAGGGTCTATTCAAAGTATTGACTTTATCATTATTATTATAAAAAAATTCATTTTTTCATCTCTTTTCCTTATTTCAAACGGAGATTTTTAAAGAAGAGTCACTATGTCAAAAATGATCTTTAGTGGTAATTAATTAACAATAATAGCTTAATTGTCGTTAAATATGTATTTTTAGCGGTAGTTAACATTCTTTATAAGCGTCCCTTAAGCCTATAGGGACATTGAATCCAATGACATCTAATGTCGATAAAAACTTTAGTACTATTTATGAATGTGAATACTTGTTGCCGCTAAAATGTGTTTTTGTTGTAGTATGTAAATGAAAAACAAATAGACGTTTTTTTTTAGAAAGAATGTAATTTGAATCACATCTTTTATATTAAAAAAATTATGACTTTTTTGATAAGACACAATAACACTTGTTCATACTATACTTCGTTGGCTATAAATATTTATCGATTTTCACTTACGAAAATTCTGAATTACTCAATTTCTCAATGCAATATTTCCTGCACTTGCAAAGTAAGGTTCAATTGTGATGTTTTGTAGAGCTTTGAACTCTTCAACTAAATCCAGAGTTGCTTGACTTGTACGATGTTGTGGAACTATTGTATCCTGGAGAGAACAAGTCAAGAGACATACTGCTGGATCGTTGTTGATTATCCTGGAGGGAACAAGCTAAAGACAACATATATCACACACATGATAAGATGATGTTTTAGTTAATTTGATGAACATATTACACCCCAATAACATAAAATTAACAAGCATAATTGATTTTTTAGCCACAAAACATATTTATTTTATCGTATGTGACTAAAATTCGAAAAGAAGAACAATAATATTGAAATTAGAGGCCCATATTGGCTATGGGGTCACCAATATATGGGGAACATTTCTCTGAGAACTCCCAACAGGTTTGACAGAGGGAACCCTCAGAGCAATCAGAGGGAACCCTCAGAGCAATCAATAGACCAAACTGGGAAGAGATAATAACACAAGACATACTGTAGACATCAGTTTCACCTTATCAAGGATATAACCTGATCGTAGATTAGGTAGAGTGTAGGGTAATTGCGCATTATCTTACTTTTCGATGAAATGAGGCTTGGTGGTAGTTTGAGCAACGTGTCTATTGTAGTAGTAGAAATTATGTTCACGGGCCATTTTTTTGCCCTGGTTTGAAAAAAATAGCTACTGTTATGGAATTTCAAATTTCACAAAAAAGTTCACTTGTGAAATTTGAAACTCCGAAATAATTAACTATTTTTCAATTATAAAGTCTAAAAATAGCTATTTGTGAAGTTTAACTATATATATTTGTGCCAATTGGCTAATATCAAGGAAAGTATAACGAAGGATAAAATTAAATTTGATCATTTTCCCTTATAAAATATAGGAATAAGATGAAATGACTTACTAGCAATAGCCACAAGGAGAATGGTGAAAAGGATAGCAAATTTATGTGCAATGGTAATAATACTAGCTAGTCAATTATACTTTCAATGTTGAGAGATTGACAATACAAATTAATGTATATGGCATTTCATTCCTCCACCAACAATAGTACTTATAAGCCTTATCAAGAGACTTGGCTAATCAAAAATGTCTCACAACCATACAAATTTTTCATTTTTTATTGGAGTAATATGCCACCTATCATAGTACCTATACAGTCACCAGTGTACAAGGGATTAATTATTGGAGTAATATGCCACCTACCATCGTACGACTAAAAAGTACTCTCCCGTCTTATTTTACGTGACATTATTTAACTTGTAAAAAAAATGAAATACAGAATGAAAAGTTTTCGCCACGTTAGTAGTGAATAAAGACATATTTAGACCAATTTTATATCGATATAGACATTATCTTACCCCAACTATTGATAAATGGTTCTCTAATTATTTTTCAAGACTTAATATTAAACATTAATTAATAATGATCGTATGATAAAACAATCATGTCAAAAATTTTTTTTAATGAATATATCTAATCCAAATATGACAGGTAAAAATAATGAAACAATGACATACAAAGATGGTGGCACATTAATTTAGTAGTTATTCATATAGGGACCATGGCATTAGTTTGGTCCTAGTACACCCGTGAATGAATATCTCTCGTGTAAAAATCGAATCGATCAATATATTGAATTGAAAAAAAGTTATTGATCTATTGTTATTGGGTTAACGGATTTTTAATGGTTTTGTAAAAGAAAATTATCGGATTATCGGTTCGATATTGGTTTTTAATATTGGGTTATTGGGTGAATCTATAACCCATTAAGACGGTAGTAATTTACTACTTTATCCGTACATAAATATTAAATATTAATCTCAATACCTTATTGATTACTGTCTTTGCTCATTAGCGTTTAATTCACACTTTACACTGACTTTGAGTTCACAACTTCACGTTATACAAAACATCAAAATATAAAGTAAGAACCACATTCTCTTAATATTTCTCTTTGTGTTGCACTTGTATAGTTCTTTTCATGTTAATTATTATTGTTTTTATTTTATGAGCATTCTGTAAAGTTACATTATTGTCTTGTTGTCTCAAATTATTGGAGAAGTCATATATTTATTTTATAAACATTCTTTTATTGGGTAAACCTAAAACCAAACCGTAAAGGACCAAAATCAATAAACCAAAAATCGATAAACCGAAAACTGATAAAAAAATATCTTATTGGTATAACATATTTAAAAACCAAAAATTGATAAACTGAACTGATAATACATAAAACCGAACCTACCGATACACACCCCTAATATCTTTATCTATTTTGGTCCCAGCGATACACGAATAAAACGTGTTGGTTGGGTTTTTATTTGGAATAAAATACAAAGTTTACTAGCTTGAAAAATTATATTGTTTAGAATATATTTATGAGTAAACATTCAAATATGTCAATGATTTTTGGTAAAAAAAATTGATTTATGTCATTTATTAATATTTGGGTTCAATCATGTCATTGTCGTTATAGGAAAGGTTCATTTATGTTATTATTTTTTAACGATTAGATTTAATGGTTTTGCAACATCATTTTTTCGCATGGTTTCTTATTAGAAGTCCACGTCATCAAAATTAAACTGGTAAAAAAAATCCAAATATGACATCAAACTTTAAAAAAAGATTTATCTATACTATCCATTAATAATTTGGTAAACTATGCCACATTCACATTTGCTCAAAGTTAATAAATAGATGGACTTTTTTCTCAAAGTTTGATAGCATATTTGATTTTTTTGACAAATTTAATTGGTGACGTAAACCTCAGTAAGAGGCTGCGTGGAACTTTATGTAGTAATAGTAGTGGCATGATTAAGCCGAACTATAAATAGATAACATAAATGAGTTTTATCCCAAAATTCGATAACATATTTGAGTCTTTTACCTAAATTTATTATGGGAAACTTTCGCATATAGCCACTCAAAAATAGTTTAATAACACTCCATAGCTATAGTTTGCTAATTATGATTTGTAGCTACATGTTATAGGGATGAGAGTGACGACCGAGATTTGGAGAGGGAGGAGAGAGGCGAGCGAGAGAGGGCAGAGAGTGGGAGAGAGACGAATTGTATATGTATATCAGTCAAAATAATTGTATATAGTAACTGGTATACATATGTATTTGTATATCTGGTAAGCGAGATTAGGAGAGAGAGGAGAGAGGCGAGCGAGGGAGGGCAATAATTTGTATAATTCGCATCTCGTTTGTATAATTTGCGTGTTTTGTATAATTGAGTAATACAAAGTCTGAAATTATACAAATATGATAAAACTCAAAATAACGAATTGATACAAATATAAACATATGAACTTTAAAAAGTTATACAAATTATATTATACAAATTACATTATAAAAATTATATTATACAAAATTCGAAAACTACACGTTTATACAAACTTTAAAAAGTTATACAAAAAAAAGATTGAATGTATATGGTGTTAAAACTGAAAAACCAAATGAAATCATCATATACAAAATACAAATCAAACGAAGAATTGTTAGTTGCGAATTATACAAATGTGGCGAATTATACATTCAAATCCTAGGGGCGGAGCTACTAAGGACTCACGGGTTCATTTAAATCCTCTTCGATAAAAAAATATACGGTTTATACATGATTAAAATTATTTTATATGTATATATAGTAAATGTTGAATCATTTTTAACTTCTTCGTGTGTTTACTTCTTCATAATTTAAATTTTCTTAATAAAATTTCTGATTCCGCCTCTATGATCAGCTCGGATGTAATAATGCATATTATATAAATAAATATCTCGTCTTATATATATATATATATATAATATAAGGGAGGGTAGGGGTGGGGGGATTATGAAGGGTGCAACAAAAGAGGTACATTGAGCAAATTAACTACATTGCTGCAACTTTAAATTTTTTAATTTAAAATAAGTTATATATTTGTCTGATACTAAATCATTTATTTAAAATAAGTTAGATAGATGTATTTGTAAAATAGTAAACCATCTCATTTAGTGTAAGTTAAATACCTACAAATATTATTAACACTACAAATTTTAAGTAGTATTGATTGAAATAATTTTAATTTTTTTTCTAAAATATATTATCTATATTTGTGTGATTAGTAAATGTTGGAGTGTTTTATTTGAGATCCAGACTCAATTAGCATTTGGTTAAAAGGAAGAATGAGTTTGAAAGAAGGATTTATGCGTATTACGAAGAAAATGAATGTTCCTCACCTCTTCTTCTACAATCTAAGCTTTTCACCACCATTCATCTCTCCATCTTTGTTACTTGTTATATTTCAGTATTTTCATTGTAATTCAATAGTTTAAGTATTGTCATTGTAATTTGACTATTAGTGATTATATAATATCGAGTATTTGTGTTGAGAATTCGAATTCGTTACCATAAATCATCTATGTTCTTTTTTGGTTTTTTTTGAAAACCTAATGTTTGAGTGGGGCCAAGAACTTTGACATAACTAAAAATCTAAAGAAAAAATTAGAAAAGTAAAACAACTCCTAATTTTTCACATACACCGACAATAGTACGAGGGGTAGTGCATATATGGTCATACGACTAAAAAGTACTCCGCGTTCTATTTTATGTGACATTGTTTGACTTGATCTTGTATTCAAGAAAAAATAAAAGCTTTTAAAACTTATGGTCTAAAACAATTTTTAGATATTTGTATGGTAATAAATCATTTCATTAAGAATAATAAAACGAAGAATTTTAAAGTTACATTATTTCTAATTATAATAAAGTAACATTCTTTTCGGGACGTATTGAAAAGTTTTCACCACATCAGTAGTGAATAAAGACATATTTAGACAAATTTTATATGGATAGAGGCATTATGATAAATCAATCATGTCAATTATTTCTTTTTAAAAATGAATACATCAAATTCAAATATGACAGATAAAAATGAACGAAAAAACGAATCTAAATTGGTGGCACATTAATTAAGTAGTTATTCATATAGGGACCATGACATATTAGTTGTAAATATAATTTTTGATTATCAACAACAAAAAATTAAAAAAAAAAACTTGTGTGGTTGTGAGACATTTTGATTTTCAAAGATGGCTAAACTAGTCTTCTAATAAGGCCTATAAATATTATTAATGGTGAAGTTGTGTTGTCAATCTAGTATTATTATCATGGCACAGAAACTTACTATCCTTACCATTCTCCTTGTGGTTATTGCTGGTAAGTCATTTCATCCTACTCTTATGTTTTAGAAGGGAAAATAATAAAATTTGTTCATTTATTATACAAAGAAGAAATTTTTTATCCTTCTTTATACTTTTCTTGATGTTAGTCTAGTAGTACAAATATACATGTAAAATTCACAAATAGCTATTTTTAGACTTTGTAATTGAAAATTAGTTATTATATGAAGTTTCAAATTTTATGAGCGGAATTTTGTGAAATTTGAAATTTTATAACAATAGCTATTTTTTTTTGCAAAAATAAGGCAAAAAGTGGCCAGTTAATATTATTATTTCTACTAAATATACCTAATTCTTATACAATGTTCGAATCCATATGTCACTCATGACATGTTGATAAGATGAACACTATATGACATGTCATGTCACTACCCAATCCCAACATGTCCACCATTAATAACACTTGGATCTCAAGAGAGAATTTGAAATGTACAACAACAATAATAACATATTCAGATTGGGCAAGGGAGAGTGTATATGCAGACATTATCTCTACTTCGTGGAAGTAAAAAAGTTATTTCTAAAAGACTCTCGATCGACTCAAGTGATCAAGCAAAACAAAGAAGTAATAAAACAGAAAAACAACATTAAAGAAAAGCATAACAACTAAAGATGACAAAATTGAAAGTTGAATAAATTAGTTTTACAAAATATAGTTTTGAATTTTGCAGCTCATGACAATTCATTCTACTCCACAAAGATTCATGTGATGGCCCAAAATGATGTACTACCAATGGTAGCAAAGCTTATTTATCCATTTGATGATCCATTTTGCTACAAATCTTGTAAAACAGATGCTGATTGCTCTGGTGGCTCCTTCTGTAATGGTTGTTTGAGTCCCGTAGGGTGTGGCCCTTATATTGAAGATGCCATGGCCATGGGCCAGTAATTTCAATATTATTGTCCTAAGTGGTTAATAAGAAATCGACTATGCTTGTTGATTTGATAAAAATATATTATCGGGGTGTAATGTATAATCATCAAATTAAATAAAAGATCATCGTATTATGTGTGTGATATATACGATGTAAAATATGTTATCGGGGTGTAAGTGTTGTTCTTCTTTTTCGAATTTAAGTCCTAAGTGACCAAAGTGTTTTTCGAAAACAAGAAAAAACTATGTGTGACATAATATGCTAATAAGAAATTGACTATGCTTGTTGATTTGATAAAAATATATGTTATCAGGGCGTAATGTGTGATCATCAAATTAAATTAAAGATCATTGTATTATGTGTGTGATATATTGTTATGATTCAAAAATTGGGAGTGATGGCACATGTCTTATCCTACCAAGACAGGTTAGCATAAATCAAAATTATTCACGTTTTCCTAATTGGAATCAAATTATTCAGTTACTCCCTTTGTCTCGTGTTATATGACTTACTTTTATTTTTAGTCAATCCCAAAAAGAATGACATAAAAACCCCCCCTAAACTTGGCAGCAAAACTTACTTTAGCACTTAAACTACACGGACGTTTAAATACCCATTAACATCTTTGAAGTGAATTAAATACAACTCTGAGAGTAGAATACCACTCTCACCTGCCACATCATAGCCATGTAAGCACCACGTCATTAATTTTCAATCTTTTTTTTTGCTTATTCACCTTTTTTCTTAAATATTTTCTTAAAATTCATTACAATAATCAATTAATTAAAAATACATTTTAAAATCAAAATTGCCCCATCTTCTTCCACCCCTTCTCTTCTAAGCCCCCCCTCCCCCTTTCTTCTTTCTTGATTTTCATCATTTTCAACTTTCACTAGCTTCTTTTTTTTCCCGAATTTCAAGCCTTCAATAGTTGTTTTCTTCTTCAACATTCAACAATTTTTTTTTCTAAAAAAATAGCATACTTACTTTTTCTTCTTCGAACCCTCTCTCTCTCCCACAAATCTGCCCCTTGTCGAATAATATTTTTTGAAAGTTATTTTTTTCTTAACAACTCAAATGAAAATTGAAGGTTGTGTAAGAAAGTTGATAGATGACCCACATTTTTTGCATCACAACTAATAGAATTCAAAATGGGTTACTTAAAATTCAAGAAAGTTCACATTTAATAATATGAATTAGGGGGCGGATCTACGTAGTAACGTGGGGGTGCCATGACACCCAGTGATTTCGATCGGAACTCTATATATATAGGTATATATGTATCAGAATTGGTATAAATATAGTACATGCCACCCACATAACAAATGATCATGTAGCCCAATGGCATTTCATCAAGTTAAGGTTTCCAAGGTCAGCAGTTTGAATCTTGGCTCATACAATTTTTCTTACAATTATAATAACATGCCTTTTTGTTATTTGACAAAAAATTATTAAGGTTGACTAGATTCGAACCCATGACATCCTATAATATTAAAACAAACCAACATGCTAAGTATGCTAATTTTCAAAAATAATGATAGTTGAACAAATTTTTAAAATGAAATTATTCTGAAATTTCTTTCTTTTCTTTTTCTTTTCCAAAAGTGTTTTTAAAAATGCATACTTTTGGTAAGTATCAGTTTGTGTTTGACCAATTAATTTTAAAAACACTTATGAATCGCAATTAGTATTTGGCCAAATTTTAAAAAAAAAATATTTCTCAATTTTTATTGATAATGGTTATTATTTTTTATCAATCATATCCAATTGTAATTTTTATCAACCAAATAAAAAAGTCTATTATTAAAAAAAATCAAAAGCACTTTTTCAAGGAAAATCTATTTCTTTTAGATTTTGAAAAACAATTTTTGTTACTTGTCAAAAACACTCATTTTCTCCTAAAAATATGATCAAATACCTCATTTAAAAAAAAAAAAAAAAACAATAAGCACTTTTGGACCCAAACGGGCTATTAGAGTTCTCCATTATAAATTTCGAAATCACGCTATTATTCATAAAAGTGGCACCCAGCACCTCAAAATTCTGGATCCGCCATTGATTAGGTGTTGAATTTTGTGATTAATAAAGGGCTGGTAAGGTAAGGGATGAAGATAAAGGAAAAAATTTTAATATGGAAGAAGAAAGATATAAGGAGTGCTTCAATGGGGAAGAAGACATTTGGGGAAGACAACAAAATAAAGAGAGAACAAAAAGATTGAGTATTTTTTTAAAAATAAATTGAACCCACAAATTTCATTTACTTCTAAATAAGAAATTTCACATTTTTTCTAACTTCAACTTATAAAGAAAATTTAAAAATTATTAGTTATATATTGGCCAATAAAAAAAAGCCATGTGTATGATTTTTACCTTTCAGTTTTTTTATATTTCACGCGTTTTGAGGAGAGTGAATACACCTACTTTGCAACGTCAGCTCTTAGGGTGGTATTTAATCAGTTCAAAATTGTTAACGGGGGGAGGGGGGGTATTTAAACGCCCGTATAGTTAAAGTAGTAAAGTAAGTTTTGCTGCCAAGTTTAGGGTGGTTTTTACATATTTTCTCTTTTTATATTAAGTAATAATTTAATTTTTAAATGTCCATTTTACCCTTAATAAAATGATTTATAGCAACACAAATATCTATCACTTATTTCAAACCACAAATTTCAAAAGTTTTCTCGTCTTTTTTAAACTTCGTGCCAAGTCAAACTAACTCATATAAAATGAAACGGATGGAGTACTACATTATCTCGTTAAAAAATAAAATAGCCATGAAAATCACATTCATGGAACAGAAGGACAAATAGCCTACAATAATATAAATTTCTTCAAATAGTCTAAATTAAAAGAAACACTTTAAAATAAAATGAAATAAATCAGCCTAAGACGCTGTAAGAACAAAAAGAAAATTGAATGATAATTCTACCTTAGCTAGAGACATAAATAATACAATTGTAAGAAAGACAAATAAATCAAGATTAAATTCAGAGTTATTCCTACTTAAAAATAGTTTAATTTATTTATCTTTTTTACAATTACATTACTAATATCCTGATTTTCGTCCACGTCAATAGTGAATAAAGACATATTTGGATCAATTTGATATCGATAGGGGCATATCTTACCCCAACTATTGATAAATGATATACTTGGACCACATTCTAAAATTCGATGGCATTATTGTTCAGCAAGTGAAGTAGTAAATATTTTTTTACCTTTAACATTAATTACATAAATTACGTAAATATTTTAATTAGTATAATAACATAATCATGTCAATTATTTTTTTAATTAATATATCAAATCCAAATATAACAGGTAAAAATGAACGGAAAATTTACATAAGTTGGTGGCACATTAATTTAGTAGTTATTCATGTAGGGACCCATATTAGTTTGGTCCTAATACACCCATAAATGCATATCTCTATCTATTTTGGTCCCGGCGATAAATGAATAAAACGTGCTGGTTGTGTTTTATTTTAAAAAATAAAAATACAAAGTTTACTAGCTTGAATAATTATATTGTGTAGGATAGATTTATGAGTGAACGTTCAAATATGCTAACAAATTTTGAAAAAATTAATTTATCTATTTTATTAATATTTGGACTCAATCATGCATTGTCGTTATAGAAAAGGTTTAATTATACCATTAATTTTTAACGAATAGACTTAATGGTTTTGCAAAATCATTTTTTCCGTGCGGCTTCTTATTAGAAGTCCACATCACCAAAATTAAACTGGTCAAAAAAATTCGAATATGACATTGAACTTTGAAAAAAGATTTATCTATGTCATACATTAATAATTTGGTTGAGTCATGCCACGTACACTTTTGCTCAAAGTCGATAAATGGATAAACCTTTTCTCAAAGTTCGATAGCATATTTGAACTTTTTTTTACCAGTTTAATCTTGGTGACGTAAACCTCTAATAAGAGGCCACATGGGAAAATGATTTTGCAAAACCATCAGACCGTTAAAAAATAATGGCACGAATGGACTTTTATATAACGGCAGTGACATGATTGAGCCAAACTATTAATGGATGATACAAATGAGTCTTTTCTCAAAATTTGATGACATATATTTGAGTCTACCTAAATTACTGCAATGACTAAATTATCATTACTAGCCATCTTCACCAATCGTGATTGCCATGGCAATGACATCACTATCGATCACTACTGTCAATTACAATTGATGCTAACCTCTAAAGTATGGTTCATCAGATAAATATTTTTACAACACATGCAAATTATTGTATGCTAATGGAATTTAGTTTTTATGTTGTTTGAATTTCAATTATTACTTTTCAAATAAAGATAAATTATGTGCATTTAGATATTAAAAGAAAGAAATAATTTCCTCATAATTGTCAAGGGTCTAGAGATAAAATTTCAGAAATCAGATAATTATATTCAAATTCAAACAAAGATATGTGGTTGTGAGACATTTTGATTCTCAAAGATAGCCAAACTAGTCTCTTGATAAGGCCTATAAATACTAGTGTTGGTGGAGGAATGAAAAACCATCTACATTATTTGTATATTGTCAATCTCTAAAAATTAAAAGTATAATTGACTAGCTAGTATTATTATCATGGCACAAAAACTTGCTAGCCTTTTCACCATTCTCCTTGTGGTTATTGCTGGTAAGTCATGTCATCTTACTCCTATATGTTTTAAAAGTGAAAATGGTCAAAATTGTTCATTTATTATGCAAAAAAGAATAATTTTATATGCCTTTTTTTTATGTTAGTCAAAGTAGTACAAATATACATGTAAAATTAGACCTTGTAATGGAAAGTTAGTTATTATATGAAGTTTCAAATTTCATGAATGCAACTTGGTAGAATTTGAAATTCTGTAACGATAGCTATTTTGTCAAAAACAAGGCCAAAAATGGCGAGTTATTATTATTTCTACTAAATAATATACCTTCTTCCATTATAGTTATCCAAAATAGACATTCAAATTCATGTTGATAAGATGAATACTATATGACATGTCACCTCACAACCCAACCCCAACCTGTCCACCATTAACAACACTATCACTATATCGATCTGATCTCCATTGGCATATGAAAAACTATTCAGTTAAAATATACAACAATAATAATAACCTATTCAGTTAAAATCCTACAAAGTGAGGATTGAGGAGGGGAGAGTGTATACATACCTTATCCTTACTTCGTTGAAGTGAAAAAATTGTTTTCAAAAGACTCTCGGCTCAAGTGAAGCAAAACAAAGCAGAAAAACGACAGTAAAGAAAAACATAACAACTAAAGATCACAAAATTGAAAGTTTAATACATTAGTTTTACAAAATATAGTTTTGAATTTTGCAGCTCATGACAATTCATTCTACTCCACGAAAATTCATGTGATGGCCCAAGATGTTGTTCTACCAACGGTGACGAAACTTTTTCAGGAAGATCCAATTTGTAACAAACCTTGTAAAACACACGATGATTGCTCTGGTGCCTTGTTCTGTCAAGCCTGTCTGAGGGCCGCCGGGACATGTGGTCCCTGGCGGCGCCATGGCCATAGGCCTGTAATTTTCGACTTTTAGTCCTAAGTATCACGGACTTAGAGTCTCACTAAAGTTCCGTGCAGCACTCGACAACTTAGTAGCGGGACATGACATAAGTGACCAAAGTGTAATTCGGAAAGAAGAAAAAAGTATATGTGTGTGATATATCCTTTGTGGCTAATAAGAAATCGACTATGCTTGTTGATTTGATAAAAATATGTTATCCAGGTGTAATGTGTAATCATCAAATTAAATAAATGATCATTGTATTATGTGTGTTATATATGTTTCTTTTTCGTTTTATATAAGTGTGGTAAAAGTAACTCATACAATATGATTCGTCAGTTTGCATGAGTTACTATCACTACAGGAAAAGTGTGAATTACATGAGGATTTTCCTAGGGATTAGCATGAAAATCCGCAGAAAACTTATTTTCCTGCAAATTTTCATACTAATCCCCAAGAAAATCCCATGTAATTCACCCTTTTCTTGTAGTGTATTACGCTCATTTATTAATTTAATTAGTACATTTAAAAGATGATTGATTTGAGCTAAATATGTAGCTCAAATTAAGTTTGCCCATATTTATTAATTCAACTCATCTGATCTCCAAATGGATCATTGTCAAATTTTGTCCAAAGTCCACTTGGGATAATATGAGTTTGGTCGATGTGCGCTAAATAATGGATCATAGTCCAACCCCTTCAACTAGACCAAACTTTCGTTTTTTCTTATTAAGAATATCAATAAATATTCTCAATCAAATATCAACAAACAAGTCCTCATGTTACATATTTTTTTTTAGGTAACTAATCAATTGTATTAAGCACGAGTTATAAGTAACCAACAGTTGTTATGATAGAGTGATGAGTACTCCTCATTCTTAAGAACATTCGGGTTAGAGTTCTTATGAGCATGCAAACGTTTTTATTAAGAAGCACTTTTAACTCCCTAATGTGGGATTTCGTGATGCAAGTTGGGAAGGAACTCATTGCTTGGAAGGATTTCTACTTGACATTAAGATTTTAAAGTGTTTCAAGAGTATGAAACAAAACAAAAAAACACTATTAAGAAAGTAACTATTAGGTTACCACTTGTTAGGACCGAAATAATTAGGTCTCAAGCAGAAGCTAACAAAGCAAACCTCGGAAGACCATGAGTAAGAAGATAAATGAGAAATATACCATAAGACGCAAAGATTTAACGTAGTTCGGTCAATCGACCTACGTCCACAAAGGAGATGGACAATCCACTATATAAAACATGAGAGTACAAAATATAGAGAGAAATAACCTTAACCAATTTACTCGGAACACAAGGAGGTTCACACAAGTTATAACATATAACTTGTGTCCCACAAATTCTCTCCCTAACCAAAACTCTCAAAACCCCTAGTACTATATTGTGAATGTTGATTAAGTTTGAAGGAACGAGTCTTTATTTATAGAGTCCTAAACCTTTTTCTACAAGAAAAGGATTAGCCAAATATAGAGATTTTATGTTTTCCTTTTTTTTTAAAAATATTTATGATAAGAAACTCATGGAAAATACTCAAAAAGAATATCATTAGTTAGTAAATAAGTGTCTCAACTAAGCTACAACACAGCTTGTTGATCAGAAAATAAATTAAACTTCTTCCCTAATTATTCTTTGCAGGATAAATATAAGCTTTGAAGATGATTTTACATTGCAGACACAAGCTATTTGCCTAGCCATACTATTTGAGTAGTTGTGCATGATTTCATTTCCCTTAAGGGTATGGAGGCAATTTCAGATTTTTTCATGTTCGGTTTGTTAAAATATTTAAAAAATATTTTGTAGGAATACAAGTTCCTTAAAAATGAGAAAAATGACTTCTCTAATAGAAGTAGGAAAACAAGTTCTACAAGTAATATTTCACATTGTATGTATCCTTCCTCCACCCCCCGCCCCACCCCCAAAGCCCCTATCTCCATCACTCTATACCTCCACCTCTCCTTGTATTTGTCTAAATTATATACAAATTACGTGTCAAACACGAGAAAATAAGTAAGATATCTACTTATTTTTCTTAAAAATAAGTGGAGCAATGGTAAGATCACTTGATGTCATTATTGCTTGTTGGATCAATTGATTTTGATAGAACAAAATATGACGATCAGAATATTGTACAATAAAATCAATTTTGGCTAATAGTAGGTGATGGAGTAGTTGTGGTTCCATCAAGATATCTCATGAGTTGATGTTCATTTAGTAGCGCATCACACGTAATGCTTTTCATGTTTAGAAATTGAGGTTACCTTGTACATTGTGAATGTTGATTAAGTTTAATCGATAACTAAGTAACAATTATATTATACATAAACTACGGTCCTAATGGTTAGCTTTGTGACATTTCTACGTTTTTTTAGTCAGTAAAAAGTCACCATCACCTTATATGTACATTTTGCATTTTTGTGATCCAAATTGCAAATATTTCTTCCAATCTTTTGGGCCCAAGACTATTTGACCTAACAAAAAACATATTGGCCTACATTGTCAGGCATACCATTCTACTCACGTTATTGCATTTAATGGGAGAAAATACATTTTGATCATAGTCTAAAACCAATCTATTGGGCCCAAAAAAACATCATCACATAATGCTAAGATCCATAAACCTACTTCATTCATTTCATAACCCTCTAGTTTTTAATGTGTACCTAAATGCTTGTTGTACATTTTGCCATCATTAGTTTCCATTTTTCAATAAAACCAAAAAAAAAAAACGATGAAGTTGCTCAATCAGATGGTAAGCATTCTTCACTTTCAACTGTAAAATTGTAAAGTACGTTAGGGAGGAGTTAAAAAGGAACTCTTCTACACTATCACATAAGCAAATACTTAATAAATAACCTACTATATTAGTTAAAATTTTCATAAGTATGGTATGTACATACTCAATGAAAAAATAAAATATTGGACTATCTAACTACGCATCTTCACATATCAAGAACTATGAGATCGCCATGCTTGACTCCTTTTCAGTTTAGATTCGTAATGCTTAGGGGTGGAGCCAGATTGGGGTTAGAGGGTTTATTTAAATCTTATTCGACGAAAAATTACACTATTTATACATGATTAAAATTATTTTTCATGTATATATAGTACATATTGAACCCCCTTCGACCAGTTCATGTGTTTATTTTTCATTTTTTTAAAACTTCTTAATAAAAATCCAGACTCTGTCACTGCTAATGCATATTATTATATAAATTTCAAAGTAGCCATTTTTTGTTTTGATTCCTAATATTTTAACCTAGAACTATACTTTCATCAAATATTAAAAATATATCTATCTCATTTTTTTATGAATAGAGTGGGGAGTTTTATCATCTTAAAAAATAAGTGAATCTTCGTTTATCTATGGATCTTAAGTCATGGATCGTTTTATAATTCTTTAACATATAAACTTAATTTCATAAAGTTAGTACCGAACTAAAGTATCATATTGCCCTCCAATAAGACTATACAGAGAAACATAGAGGTCGCAAATCTATTAAAACTTAGCTCAAGATAATTTGTTAAAAGATATATAGTAATACGTAGTTATAATTGGCACTTTGCGAGCAATATTTTATAAGGCTACTTAACTAGCCATACATGAAAGTAATTATGACTCAATCATCAACTAATAATTATATATATAAGTAAGTAATATTAATTACTAATATATATGACAATATTTTATGTACAAAATTTTCCTAACCCTAAAAGAAGGGCATCATTTCTTAATGATGTCTCCACTACTCTTATAGTAAAAAAAATTCCTAATTAAAGGGTTCTTTTCTAATTTAAGTGCTACAAATATTTTATTTTATTTTTTTTCAACTACAAATATTTTCTTTTTTTTTCTGCTACAAATATTTTCCAATAACTTCTTCATGTAATATTTTCTCTTAGTTGTGAATTGGAGGTTTTCTCTTCGCCGGAGAATAATCCATTCCGGCTAAGTCTAGCACGTCGGGGTGGTGATCGGAGGATGTTTTCCGGTGACCGGTTTCCGGTGATGAATTGACTGAGAAATTTTCACTACTTGATTGGCCTTTCAAAATTGTGGTGTCATGAGCTTTATTTCCTTCATTCTTGATATTCTGTAAATATATGTAAAATAAACTATATAAGTAATTTGAAAAATATAATATAATTTTTTAAACTTTTTTTTTGTATTGATTTTTTATTTTATTTGTTTGGTCATGAAAATTAACCAACCTTTGTTGAAGTAGTTGTGGTAATTGGACTAGAAGTAGAGGTTTTTGTCATAAGTTTCCTATTTCTTCCTGCAAACATTACAAGAATAACCACTTGATGAATAAACAAACCAAAATTAGACATTAAATTAAGTTGAGTACTAGACAAAATTTTGATGATGCAAATTTCATAAATATTACTAACAAGGTAAAATAATTCATCAACATGTTAAAAATGTCAGCCAGATTGAGGGTTCGAGTCACGTTGGAGGGTAAGTGTGAATACTGTTGAAAGGTAAGTGTGAATACTATTGATCGTCCTAATAAGAAAAAAGGGAGTACTAGACTAGTAATTAAGTTAATGGTGTCTAGGCCTATGTCCTCTAGGTCCATAATAATCTTCATGGATATTTGGTAACCAATGATGACTTTTTTTGGCTACTTTAGAAAGTCTTCTCTTCATTGTAGTACCTGATGATGAACAATGGTCATCTTTGCAAATAATATTGACTTCTCCAAAATCTCCATTTTCCTGCTAAAAATAACCATTATTAAGCTTTTAGCACTTTGAATTTCAAAATTAGGAAAACAAATTCAAGTTTTTAGTACTTTGAATATAATTCTCACCTTTAACATGGGAATATTCCTTGCTTGTGCTTCATAGACCAAAGTAGATAAAAGCAAAAGAGAAAGTAGAAGAACTTGTTTCATTATCTCAAAGAAAAAAGGCTAAAAGTTAAAGAGATTTTTTAGACTTGTTATATGTATGAGAGAAATGAACAAAAAGAACTTTGACAAAATTGGAATTGTCTAAAAGTTGGGAAGAATAGAAGAATTAAAGCTTAACTTCTTTTTGTTTCTTCTTATTCCACTTTCAAGATATATGAATAACACAAGTGATATAAAAAAATGGATTCTTGGTTCATTATATATATACACACAACACATGTAAAGAGAAAAGGTGTAGCAAATGGTATAGGGACCACAAATGTTTTTTTGGGGACATGGGATTAAATTGATATACTTTGAATTTTACTATGTTTTGTTTCTTTAGTGAAATGTGGGCACTAAGAATGAATAAGAGGGTCTTGATAAAGCTTAACATGCTTTTGAGGTCATTGTTATGAGGGGACAAGATTGTCTTCATGTAAAAAAAAAAAAGAAGAAAAAAAGAGTATATTTTTCTTGATAAAAATGGCTTAATAGTAAACTTCCCCAAAAGAAACAATATTCTAGCAATTGTAGACACTTTGGAAATGGAAGAAAGTGCAAAAAGTGATTATTATTATTTTTAATATAATATGTCCATAACTATACACACATTTTTAAGGGTAGGTTGTCCCTTGCTTGCTAGCTTGGTAACCTAAAATCCAAGAAAATTTAGAATTCCTTCCATACATATGTATTACCTTTGAGTTTAATAAGTTATTTACTTTTGAGAAAAAGAAAATTATCCTAGATTACATAACAGATAATCTCATATTTTAAGAAAACTTATCTGCAAATATTATTTGGATACTTTGATATGTTAAAAAAAAAAATTACATTGTAGTTGTATGGTATGTAACTTAAACCCTACACCTTTTAATTTGATGTTTTCCCATTTCTTTTTTAGTATATATAGATTCCAGCTTCGAATATTTTCTTCGTTTCCTCTCATTTTATATGATACTTTTTCTTTAATCTAATATGGAAGATTGATATTTTTTATATTGGAATTTAAACTTGAAAATTTGAGTTTTTGAAGTTGTGTTTGAATTTGCATTTTACTTAGAAAAAAATTGAATAAGTTTTATGAGTGAAGGTCCCAAAAATTCTAAGTCCGTTGTTGGGAACTTGAAAATATTTCTGATCAAATATCATAATCAAACAGATATTTGAAGATAAATTTTCAAATCTGATCCAAATTAAAATCTTTGGCAAAACGCTAGCTTAATTAGTCCTTTGGCAATAGCATGGAGTTTTAAGAAGTAAAGAACTCTTTTGAATCTTGTGATCACTAAAGATATGTTGAATGTATCACAACGTCTTTCAATCATGTAGTCTATACAAGTCGAGTTGAAACTTAAAATTAAAGAATAATCGAAAAAGAAAAAAAGACATTCTTTTTTAAACGAACTAATAAAAAATGTAAGACACACAAATTGTACCAAACAACTACTTGTTAGAGGACTAATTTTGGATCACAAAAGAATTTACAAAGAGAATTAGGATCATTTACCTATACATAAAATTAGATAACTTGTATTAGTAACAAAACATACTTGTTTTTGGCCTTTCAATACTTGATCATACATGTCATGCATCGACCTTCAGATTAATGCACCGATTTATATATGTGAAATTATGATAAGTGAAGGTTTTAAAGGAAATATGGAATAGACAGAAATTACATGTAAAAAAGTTACTCATATATCAAAAGATTTATAATTTCTTGAAATTTGAACCCTTTTTTTTTTTTTACAATAAGTGACAACAATTAGCAGGGATATGTTTCCACTCATGTTAGTGTATACTTTAAATTCATAATTTAGAGTCTTTTAGTCATATTAGGAATTAATTGTTGGGTTTTAAAAGATGCAAATGGCAAATGAAGGGTTGCGATTTTTTTGAAGTGTGTTGGACTTTTTCGAAAGATTGTGAATTTTCCAAAGGATTGTGACCTTTTTGATAAGACGCAATAAGCACTTATTCAACAACAAATTTTCCAAACTTCTTCTTCTTCTACACTAACAAAGTTAGTGTACTTTACGGTCTTTCAGTGGTTGACACTGTGATTTTAGATATCAATACAACGATAAGTAAAATCGTTCTATCTTAAGAGGGATATATTTCATTATCTCGGGTGCTAGGTGGCAGTTGGAACAATTAAATATTGGAGTATTGCCACGTCATCAGGGGTAGTAATTGCAGACGTGGACGTTCTTGTCGTGTAGGCAGTTTGACACGGTAGACGAACCGGTCCACGTGGCTGTCATTTTCTGGGACCCATAAAGATGACGTGGAAGATATACGGCCACGTGGACACCGACGACTCATGAGCTTTGTTGGTTCTTTTGGTAGCACAAAAACATCCAACCATCCCATCTTGTCTCTCTTCACTCTTCCACAATCTTCCCCTTATTTTATTGGCATTCGTTTAGCGGTTTCGGTAACAATTTTAATTTTTTTATTATTTTATAATATGACAGTGTTTGTTTTTGAGTAAGATGCATTAATTCTGGCAACTCATGTGCATGGTTCATTTGGTTTGTCATCTTGTTTCGAAGTGATTCATCATAAAAAAATTTATGTCAAATTTTAATGATTAAATCGATAATGATCAATAACCGATAAGCCACTATCTTAACAGTTTTATAAAGATTAACATGTCTTCAAATCGATAACTAATAAATTGAATCGATTAATTTCAAAACCAAACTAAACCGACCGATACTCATACAAAAGTTATTTCTAACTTTACCTTAAGTTACATGTATCTGCCTCGATATTGGTGTGTCGGTCGGTGTTGTGTTGTTTGACCTTTGAATTTAAAAGTTTTTTGAGGTAATTGTGATTTTTTATTGTAAGTACTTTTTACCTAATTCTTGTATTTGCCGGAATAAATGGAGAAATGAGAGAATTCCGTTAGGTTACGTAGCCGCTCCGTCGTCGTTTCGCATGGCGGCAATTATATTGATTTGTTAACGTGAAACCACTTTTCTAATTAACGGAATACAATATGTCAAGCGAGTATCGAAGTATATTCAAGATTTGAAGTTTATGAATTTTAGTGATTGAAAAAAGAAAAAAGAACTTTAGTATATGTGTTCGAGAGGAATAGAGTCTCTCTACTTTCACAAGGTAATAATTACAAAATCTGCATACGTTTTATCTTTCCTAAACCCTATAAATTAGTGAGATTTAACTGGATATGTTATCGTTGTTGTCGAAGAGGAATTGAATCCTCATTAAGGAGAGTGATAAGGTTAAGCGCAGGTTCTAATTCCAAGACTAAATCAAAAGACTATATTTTATTACTAGATTCCAGATAAATATTATATAAAGTATATATTTATAAATAGATTTCTCAATATAAATATTAAATTTGTGCGAAAGTTACTATAAGTTCTCGAGAATCCGCTCCCACACCACCTAGATCCTCCCTTGCATGCATAAGTAAAAGAAATATTTATTTTTCAACAAAGAGGTGATGATTGAAATTACCTTTGAACTTGACTTTATTATTTGTCGTTAGCTATCTTTTAAGGACAGGTAATCATAATAAAATTGATATAATAACTTCAAAGAAAAAATAATAACATGTTTAGTGATGGAGCCATGACTTTTCGTAAGTGATCTCGAGATTTTAAAAAAATGAATAAATTGAAGAGAAGAATGAATAATTATTTCAAAGATTTTAAGTTTTCTTGAACAATTAATTTCCATACATTTTTCAGTTCAAATATTCAACAGCTTTTTTTCTAAAATTTTCTTTTCTAATAGCTAGATTTGATAATATAAGACTTTTGAGATGATTTTTAATGTGGCTAACAACAATCTATCAAGTATCAACCGACAGAGAAACATTTGATCTTTTTAAAAGAAAAATAATAAATTCTTAGAATTTAAAAAATATTGCACCATTTTTTTTTTATATGATTATTTATTTAATTATTTCAGACATATTTTAAGAGTATGTTTGGACAAAAAGAAACAACAGTTGTTCAATTTAGTGTGGGAGTGCTGGAATTTCCACTTTAATTGGAGGAAATTAAATAAACTTTAGAATAAGTTGTACTGCTAATAAGTACGAATTAATTAATAATTGTGATTTGATTGGAATAATGAGTTAAAAGCAATTATGAATTCAACAAAAGTAATACACCTTTGGAAAGAACTTTTCATTTTCTTTAAACTATGAATACTTATTTAAGAAAAAAAATTCATAATTTGTTGTTTAGCAATGAATTAGCGATAGATTACCAGCAGTAAAGGTGTTGTTGTTCCACATTTGTTTTGGAAAAAAAAGTTTGCTTTATTTATATAATCTTGAACAACTTTTGCGTTGAGTTCGATTCAAAATTTATTTTTAGAGTAATTTTCAAAAATAGCCACTTTTCAATTCTTGTGATTGAAAAATATCACTCACATGAAATTTCAGTTACATGAATTGAAAAATGGTCATTTGGCGTCATTTCTACTATTTCTTATTATGATACTAAAATTATAAGTTTCGGTTCTTGATTTTTCAGATGTTGGGCTCTTATATTATATTATCTAATGTTTGAGGTATATATATCCAATATTAGTCGTGTAAGAGGGTATTGAAGTGAAGTCTTGTAAGGTCGATTTTATTGTGGAACAAAAAATTTGACCTTATTATATGATTTCAACTTATTTTTACCTCGTGAGTTAAATCAAAAATTTGTTTCTTATAAAATAAAATTAAAAAACGTTACTAAACATATTTTTATCATTAGCCAAAAGTTTCACTCATGTACTTAATTACCTTACTATCAACATTGATCTTTATATTTTATTAATAAATATGTAATATGTATGTATCGTCCATTCAAAAACTTATAAAAATCTGTTGAGATGTTCGAACTTCTTAATCAAAATGGAACCCACAATAAGTTTGATTATACGTTACTGTATATATTTGATAATATTTTATGTCAAACAGAATCGGGATTTCAATTTTATGAATTCTAAATATTAGAATAACAATTTTAAATGATAATAACTGAATTTTAAATATAATATTTATACATATTCAACATTTTTGTAAAAAATAATTATATTTTTTAAGTGAAAATTACTCAATTCAAACAAACGTGTATTCAAAATTCTAGTTCCGCTCCTATATCGACTTTATGTCACTTAGCTACCAAAACTATCAAAAATTAGAGATAGATTTTGCTGTATTGATCTCCAACCAAAGTGCGGCAAAAATTTGGCCATGGGAGATCAGTTATATTATTATTTTTTTATAAAAAAAACTATATATTGTCTTATCTTTATTATTAAATATTAAATATCAACACATTTTGATTTTTAAAGATGTATTTTTATGTGGCTATATATGTAGCACAGTTGTTCGAATTAGATTTTTGATTAATAGAGTTGAAAATGTATATATTAAACTATTAATGTCCATTAAATTCTGTCATTCATATGTCAAATAAAATGTTGGGATTATATTTTCAATTTAATTTGTATATACACAATGATATATAGTGTAAAGATCGATGAGAGATAATAGATATTTCGTAAAATTAGTTGAGTTTTATGCAATTGAGAAAAATATAATTAATTATATTTTAATTTTATAAATCAATAAATAATTTAAAATAATTATTTTAATAGCGTGAATGACTAATATGAAGTGAACTTAATTAATGCTCTTTTGTACTAGTGATCACATAACTATATAAAGAACATACATAAATTAAATGTGAATATCCCTTCTTTAATTATATTCAATAATTACAAATAAATGCTACCAAACTCAAGTGCATAGAACTAAGAAGATAAACAAAAAATACTCATCAGCCTTAATGGCCTGTTTTCAATTTCCTTTTTCTTTTCTGGTTTCATGATTTATTTTTGTACTTTTCCGTCTCAAAATATTTATCGTATTTGTTTCAACATATTTGTTATTTAAAAAAAAATTAAGATAAAATTAATTATTTTATATTTTATTTTTAATTGTAATTGTTCTTAAAGACTATAAACATCCATTAATTATATAACTAAGTAACTAACTATGGTGTTCGATCCATCCTACCCGCATCTTGATAATTCCACAAAATTAAATATCTACCACCTCTACCAATAACATGTATTAACTATGTCTAAACTTAGAATAGATGGGGAAAAATCACCTAATATTTTTATCTCTGCTGAAATTTTAACCTGAAACATTACGATTTCATCTACTTCATTGCCATATCTTTGAGTGCAACTATAGAATTATTACTAATTTCTATACAATTAAAAGTGAACGAAGGGAGCAAAATATGAGTAAAATAGTTAAGCACCATTTTTAATTAATATTTTCTTAAAATATATAAAAATAAAAAACACAATAAATATTTTGAGATGAAAAAAAATACCTTTTTATTTTTTTTATTTTTTTTATAAATATAGGACCACAAACTCAAACAAAAAAAAAAGTAAATTAACAAATGAAGCAATGGAATGATGGGTAATGCAAGTTGAGGAATTATTAATTGCACATGAACAGAAAAAACATCTCATGCATGATTAAATGCAGAGTTATATAGGGCCCCCAAATAATTACTCAGGCAGGTAGTTCAAATAGATTTGTATTTAATGCATATGAAACTATATTATACTCTTTCATCTTTAATCAGAGATCAGATTCGAGTCTCCTCCAGAATGAAGTCATTTTTATTAAGAAGCGCTTTACCTTCAATTTTGAACTTTTCAGCGCGAATCGAAATTTTGAGCTCCAATATGGATATTGAACATCAAGTGAAAACAAAAAAAATAAATTATTATATTATATATAGGAGAAGCTATAATATTTTATTGGTGACTATATAATTACAAATGGAATAATTTGGGCATGGCTAAAAAATATTACTATGCATTCTTGTCTAGAAGGGTTATTAATTAAGGTGTCATGTACATTATTAATTCATGGGATGTCATATGTACAACTAGAAAATTTGATTAATAATTGATGAATTAAGAAATACTCAGCACTCCACCACAATCCTTATTAGTGCAATCGAAAGAAATTAAACTTGATAATGTACTTGACAAGAAGTTAGTTAGATGTATGCTTCATTATAGTTGAAATTAATTAAACCATAGAATGAGAAGTCTTCTAATAAGAGTTGAACCTCTTTGAGCAGCCAGACATGGGCCAAATCCTTTGCCAAAAGCCAATAATAACCCAAACCAAGACAAGGAGATCTCCATCATATGTAGACACTCAATTAATGTTTTTTTTTTTTTTTTGTCTATCTTTTTTGTTCTTTGTAAGCCGGGGCGGAGTCAGGTAGGTCAAGGGGGTTCTTCTGAATTTCTTGTGACGAAAAATTATGCTATTTGTATGTCATTCAAATAATTAGTATATATAGTAGATGTTCAACATCTTTTAATTTTTTAGTGTGTTTACATTTCATATTAACATCCTCGGTAAAAATCCTCACGAATTTATTATGTGTACATTTTTCATGAATTTTAACATATATATAAGATTGACCTAGTACAAATAGTGTTGTAACTTTGAAAAAGAGTTATGTACATAAAACATGATGGACATCGCTACGATAGACATAAATTTCACTAACAATATGCATGTTTTATCTTCAAAAAATAAATTATAATCCATCACTAAATAAAATAATTTATTTGTATTAATTCCTGTATTTTTAGTAGTGTCTTATAACTGCGATCGAGTTGTCCCTACCTAGACATTGTTTACATCTCCCTTTATATATGTCCCTTTTTGGTTTCCTTACACTCGCGTTACGTGGATGACATTGTTTTCTCTAATAATAACTTAAATTTCGATTTTTGAGAACCCAATTTGATATGAAAGATTTAAGAGATTTTGTCCATTTTTGATAATACCAAAATGATAAATTTCAAACAAATATCTTCTTTGATTGATTTAACATGATAAGTACATATTTGGCTGTTTTAAATAATTGAAATGTTCTCCTCAACAAAATATTTATGCCAAATAGACGAAAATAATTTATGTAATTTATTTTTGTAGGACATAACTAATAGTAATAATTAATTTTCTTCAAAATCTGAATTTCATAATGTTTGGTCCATCCAGCACATGCACATCTATATAGTGTATACTACTATATATGCCACCAACTTTTTTATTTAAATAAATTCGAAATTTACGAAAAAAATATCTTTTTTTTAAACGTCTAGCGATATTATCAGAAAATTGCTAATTTCATCGAGCACGAATGTATCTTCAAAATTAAATTTGTCGGTAAGTGTTTCCAACATAAAATCCATTATAAACGTTATGGACAAGCTAATTTCCAACTAAATTTGTCTGAAAATAGCAATTTTCTGATAATGGATGCAAGATATATTTCATTTGGACAAATATGCTATACTAGCAAATAACAATAGTGACATACACTCATAATTATACTAGCATTTGTTATGTTTTCTGCATTGGAGCTTCAACTAAATTTGGATCGTGTATTGCAGGTTCTATTTGTTGGTGACGCTTCAACAATATTTTCTCCATACCCAAGATTTGAACCCAAAAACTCTAGTTAAGTATGAAACAGTCCCACCACTGTACCACAACTCATGTTGGTTATGTGTTTTTTGTAGGGACCTCACTCGAGTTATTTATTTTTTTAAAAAAAGTTGAACCAAATCGAAAATCAAGAAAGATCGAGACCAGAAAACCGAGTTTTGCTGATTTGACTTGGTTTCAAGATTTAAGAATAACTAGTTTGGTTTGGTAAATGAAAAAAAAAATGAACCAAAACAACCTGACTTATGTACACCTCTACTTATCGGTAAAGGATTTACCACAAAATACCCGTTAAAAATATTACCAACAAGCCAATTTCCAACTGAATCCATCGAAAAATAGTCGATTTTCTCATAATGGATACAAGATATATTTTATTTGAACAATTATGCTTTACTAGAAAATAACAATAGTGTCATACACTCAAAAAAAAAAAAGAGGAGAAAATTGTATGATAGAGATTTGATTTTGATTAGATCCTTGTAACATTTTCTCTTGTTTAAAAACCCAAATTAAGCTATTTTTATTGGTTCGACTTGATTTTTAGATTTAAAAATCAGACATAGTTAGTTTGATTTGGTAAATGAATAAAAATGGTATCAAACCGGCTTATGTACATTCCTACTCATTGGGTAAAGGATTTTCAATGTAATATTTATCAGAAATATTATTGACGAGTCAATTTTTGATTGAATCTATTCAAAAATAGTAATTTTCTAATAGTAAATACAAAATATATATTTTGTTTGAACAATTATGCTATACTAGTACTAGAAAACAACAATAGTATCATACACTCAAAAAAGGAGAAAGTTGTATATAGATTTGATATTGATTAGATCCTTGCAAAATTTTCTCTTATCTAAAAACCCAACCCAAATCGAAAAACTCCATATAAAAAAATGAGTTTTGTTGGTTTGACTTGATTTGTAGATTTTTAAAAATCTAACAGAGCTAGTTTGATTTAGTAAATGAATCAAACAGAACTAAATCGACTTATATATATATCTATTCGCCAATAGAAGATTTTCGATGAATATTCGTCAGAAACACTATCGACGATTCATTTTTTTTATAGTGAAGAATACGAGATATATTTTGTTTGAACAATTATGCTATACTAGTAATATTAGACAATAACAATTGTATCATACACTCAAAAAAGGAAAAAATTGTATGATGGATTTGATTATTTTGGATTAGATTCTTGCTAACATTTTTTCTTATCTAAAAACACGTCTTCCCCATACACTCAACACGTTTATTGAACCAATTTCACATGGCAATGCCTCATTTGCCCACTCTTTGTAAAACATTTTTGCATGGCTCATTTGGTTAATGTCAAGAATTATATCTTTTTTGTTCCCTCCAAAGTAATTGACATAGATCTTAATTGTTGGTTGTGATATAGTATATGATGTGAAATGTCACTATTAAAGACTATTGGGACAAAAAAAATGGGTTGTCAAAGATCGTACAAAAAGGAGAGAGAGAATGGAAATTTTTTCGACATGTCGATCGTCTTGTCAGGAGCGACTTAATAAAATTAATGATTTATAAATTAAATTTTACTCCCTTTATTTTAATTTATGTGTTTGTTTAAAAAAATAACCTTCTTTTCCATTTTTTGGGATTTAAAAAACCCTGCAATAGTCGTATATACTACCTTTGTTCTTACTATGTTATTGTGTAGTAGTTTAACTCGATATAAATTTTTTTTCTGAAAAGAATTACAATTTTAAATTTGTCATAATATTTCTATGAAATTTTAAGAAAAAATTACATAAACACATATCTTATTTTACCATAATCTCTTAAATTTCGTACTATTTTAAAAAATTATAAAAATTCCTCTCAGATACATCACCTCCCCTCGATACATCTCTCCCCTCTATTTTGTAATTGTTGAATATATACTAGTTGTAACAGCATTGGGAAGGGCACTATTTTGGGCCACATAAAGCCCATTTGAATGGGCCTCTTAAATGTCCAATTGGTTGCCTTCATATGTTGAGATACTTAGATGGAAAAATTACTTATATACACCACTTTACTTACCTTATTCTCCATTTTTCTCTATCTTTTTGAAATATTTCATAAATCCCTTATTTCTCCCGATTCTTAAAACTTTCAGATACATAAGATCCATCAGCTAAAACCCACGTTTACCACTCCCCTTTTCACTCCTCTTTTCTATCCCTAAATTCACTCCACATTCTTAGCAGTTACAATTTTCAAATTAATTTGATTTTCAAAAGAATTCTCTCTCTCAAGTCAATCAATTTCAAACATCGAAATAGGTAGGGTTTTGTCTTCGCTATTGTTATCTTCTTCCATTTTTTTCCAGATACATATGAGCCAGGCCCCTTCATTTAGTATTGGGGTTACTCAACTAAATACTTCTAATACTAATATGAGATCTTGGGGTCCATCTCGTCCTCCTCCAAATGTCGGTGATGGTAGACTTGCTATGACAATGTATTGGCAAGGTTTTTATTGTGCATCCAATGGACTACCACAAATGCAGCAACAATCTGATACATTATCGATATGTTGAGAAGGAGAAGGAGAAGGAGAAGCAGATCAGATTGTTGGGTTTTTTTTTGATTTTTTCTTATTCATCTTTTTTTGATATGTATGGGTTCAGATTTTTAATGTATCTATTTATTTTTATTTTCTTAAATTAATATATAATGTCTTTTTTTCAACATTATGATACAATATAATTTCATCATGCTCAATATATCGTGTTCAAATTGTATAATCTATCATGTATAAATTGTTGTTATGTATCTGTAGTGTTTAATTTTTGTTCAGACTTATTTAAATTAGAAGATTATGTGTCTGTACACATAACCCAATAAATACACTTGATACATAAACCCTATTATTCTATAGATAAAGCATCGTGTATCAAATTAATTGATATTTACATGATACATAGTATATATCAAATTCAACAATTTTCAAACATAATTACATGTATCATATACATATCAACTCACTACTGTGTTATGTATCACACAAAAAATGTTATTGGGAACAATTACATGTATAATGTATCTTTTTATAAAATACAGTATTTTTCAAAAAAAATAAGATACATAAATAGTAATGTATCATGCACTATTTTTTTGGCATGATACGTAAATTCAAATTTATACTAAATATATCTAATACATAGCAACTATCACAATTCACACAGTAATGTATCGATCCCAAACCTAACATCTTATGGGCAACAATTACTTATTTAATGTATCTAGTAGAAATACAATACTTATCAATTTAAACAAGATACATATATAGTAATGTATTGATAAATCTATCCATCTCGAAAACACAAATCAAAAAATAATTACACAACATTATAAAAGGTATGGATGATCCATCAAAACTATGTATCTCTTCAGCCCTTTTGTCTGTTGTATCAATACATAGCAGATACATTGAAAATTCAGTCTCTTGTTTCTTCACATCAACGATGTATCGGATCTTCAATTTTTTCCTCAACTCATCGATCTCTAACTCAGCTGCAATGACTGATTTGAGATTCACAAAATCAATATTTTAACCAACAACAATTCCATCACTTTTGTATCGTTCATACCTCACCTCATTTTCTCATATTGTGGAATGTCTCAACAAGATCGATAGGTTCATGTTGTATCAGTACAATTTGTGGATAAGTTTAAAAGATTTTTCGATGAACAAGGAGAAGAAATTTGAATTTTTAATTTGTTGATTCTGTTAGGACTCAATTCGTTTCTCCATATTTATTGTATCAACAATCCCTTCTTCAACTTCACTTCATTAAATTGGGTAACTGAAACACATGTTTTATTCTTCATCTATCACAAAAAATGACCCTATTTCAGTGCCGAATTCCATTTGCAGCAGTATCTCCATCTCTTTCTCCAATAATTGAATTTACAAAATTGTTTCTTGGAAATAGATTCAACCCATTTGCTAAAAGAAGTTTTCGTCTCTTTGTTATGCTTTAAACGATTTTTTATACTCGACGATTTCAAATTGATGATTTGAAACTGTGAATCGTTTGTCCAATTATCTACAATGGAAGATTTGAGATTCAAGATTTCGAATTGATAGAGAAGATGAAATTTTGATTTTTGAATTTTTGGAAGTTGTTACAGATTGGAATGAATTGATTTCAATCAGTTTTGCGTGATTTGTGGGAAAGAAAATCAGTTCTGAACGATTTGTGGGGAAGAATCAATTTTACGCTAATATTTCATATTAAGCACAATAGACAAGTTTTATAATGTATCACAATTAATGTATGCGGATGAAACTTATGTATCCGGATGATTAATATTTTAAGGGATTTTGTAAAATAGAAAAAAATAGGGATAAGATGTAATTTAGCGTCTTACGGTAAGTTATACTATTTAGATTTTGAAGACATCTTTTGTCTCTTTTTTTTTTAATTATTTTTATCTCAGCTCATTTTTAGGTGAAAATTGTTGTTGGGCAAAGGTGTGAAGCAAATTAATTGGATTAAATGTTCAGTAAGGATTTTTGAGAATTAAAAAATAAGAGAAGAAAGAATAAATAAATAAATAAATAAAAGGGTAACTTAAAAAAAATATCACTATTTTAGGTTTTAATTACCCCTCTTCCCTTTACTTTTCATTATTATGAAACTTATCAGAATTTGGACTTTCAGATACATGTATCTCAAATATGTTGGGCCAAAATGACGGTACACATATATACTAATTGTTCAAAGGGAAAAGAAGAAAAAAAAAACATGCAATTCCTATAATAACATAGTTTTAAGATAACTCATGTATTAATTCGAACCATATCGAATTTAATTAATACAACTAATATACTAGACAAAAGAAGCATTTTATATTCAACACTTACAAAATATTAGTGAAAAATTAATTCAATTTTTATGAAGGATCAATGTGATTTTTATCAATCAAGTCAAAAAGTTCATCACCAATCCCAAAACCAAGCATTCTTGCCATGTCTTTTGTCTTGAGCCTTGGCATTGGAATCTCATTTTGCTTCAACCAAGAATACACTACAAACACCTTATTCATCACAAACAATTCCAATGCCTCTGGATTGAATACTACTCCCATTTTCATACTCATCTGCCAAAACAAAGAAGAATTTAAATTTTAAAAAGAAAAATGTCAAAAAAAAAAAAAAGTTTGAATTAAAAAAAGTTTGCATTTAGCTTAATTGGTCAAAAGTTCTTGGCATAACGGTAAAAATTATTGTCATGTGATCAGAATGTCATATGTAGAAAGTAGTGGTGGAGTCAGGATTTTCACTAAGAGTAGTTAAAATGTTAAGAAGTAAACACAAAGAAATATAATGTATATAGTATGTATATAGAAGGACAAAAAAGAATGATCTATTTACATAAATTTGTTTTCTGGCTAAGGGGTGTTGATCGATTGACTTCCCTTTTAAAAAGGTAGCTCCTCTTTGGGTGGAAACTATATCTTGAAAAAAATGCAAGGTAGGATTGCGTATAATAGACCTAATGTGGACAATCTCATCCTAGGGACCCAACAACAAAGGGATGGAGCTAGGAGGCGCAAGGGGATTCGTCTAAAAATAACATTATATATACAAAATCATATATACAAAATCAAGATACTGAATCCCAAAGATGATTTTCCGCTGCCGAACATTGATTTGCTTGTGGACAAGACTATTGTTAAAGTATCCTTTTGGCCTCTTCAATGTATTTTGAATTACGAAGAAAATTTTGATTCTGCCGCTGAACTAGTTGCCCTACTTTGTTTGGTTTAATCAAGAATTCAATACCGACTATACAACAAGTTAAAATACAGTAATTATATAAAAATTCTTTACACTATCAGCGTATATAAATTTAATTGAGGAATTATTTACCTGGTGGGGTACCAACATTGCTGCATAACGTGCAAGTTCTCCAGCTCTCCAATCCAATAAAATTGGCAACCATGGATAAGTAGCATCTAATCTAACAAACCATAGTCTTATATCTGGAAATTCTGATAATTCCCTAAGATCATATTTGTCTTCCCTTTTGTAATTTATTGTAAATCCAATAGTCCTTTCCATAAATTCTTTTGGCTTGGCTGTTACATTTTTTCCAACATTATTAAAATCATAGACAGGCATACATAAAGAAAAAATTAATTAACTCTCGAAATTTTAATTATATAACATAAATTAAAACGGAGAAAATAATAATTAGTGAGATACTTACCAGATAAGGGTGATGAAATTCCAGTGGCATTCTGAAATGGGGATAAATCAAGACGTTGAATAATGTCATTATCTATTACAACTTCATATCTACCTTCTGATGGTGGCATTGGTGGAGGTGCTACTTCTATATCTGTTAAAATATCGGAGTCAAAATTTAAAATTTATTATTATTAAATTTATAGAATTTGTATGCATTACTCTAACTCCACTCTAACTTGATCAATTGGAACATGAAAAAATAAATTAGAAATAATATTTATTATTTTGATGAAGTGAAAAAAATATCAAATAAGAGATACTTAAGGGACAAATAAAATTATTTCATAATCGAGTAGGAATTGAACCAATGAATTAACCAATTATAATCTAACCTTATCCTTTCAAAATAATAACATATGGACAAAATTCAATTGAAAATTTTAAAGAGATATATGAGAAACAACATTTGTCATGCCAATAACACCAAAAGGTAAGGGGTATTTCAATAAACTTCTTACCTTTTACTTAAACCTTATATTTATATTAGAAGATCTATTAAATATTTAATCGCGAACCTAATAACATACTGATGACAGATTCATTTCAAATCTCAATTGTAACACGTATGTAAATGAAAGTGTAGAATGTGCTAAGTTCAGAACCTAAAAGCTTCAAATCTCGACTGCGAGATGTATGTAAATGAGAAGTATAGTATGTGCTTACTTTCTTGTTCATCATAAAGGGAGAGGTCAAAATTTCCAGAAGGATTAAATGATACAAAGGTAGCAACTTGTCTCAAAGAAGAAGAAGAAAAAGTGAAAGAAATAGAATTGGATTTGTGTGAATTATTAATCAATGGAACCAAAGAAGGAATTGTTTGTTTAAGTGTAGAAGAAAGTGTGTGTAATGGTCTTGTTGAAGCCATGGATAAACAAAAAATGATTATTTGTTTTTTTGGATAGTTGAAAATATAGTTGTTTCTTCTTTTTAATTTATCACCTTTTTATTCTAGCCTTATGTTTAAAATTGCTTATATCCATATTTTGGCTATTTTGGAAGTGTCCCCCCCCCCCCCCATGCTATATATGGATGAGGGCAAAATTGTAAATATTGTATGGGTTGGCTACTTTTTGGACCAATTTGAAAAATAACTATTTTTAATGCGGAAATATTATATAATAGTATCGTGGATTTCAAACTTAAACCAACAAAGAATTCAGGATTATTATCGTAATTTTTTTAAATTCATGAAAGTGTTATGGATTTCGAACATAAAAAAAGAGAAAGTTCATGATAATGTGAACCTAGTTTAGATAGAATAATAATACTAGAGTTATCATCCATTACTATGATGAGGTGAATAAGATTTCAATACTTTAGGGACGGAATTAAAATTTTCAATAATATATATTTATAAATTAAAAATAACCTATTTATGCAATGTAATTTTTTGATGAAGCAGTGTAAAAAGGTGGCTCTGTCAATGCTCCAATGTAAAACAGAGTTCTTGGGTTGGAGCGTAGGGAGCACTAAGCCTTACAAGATTGAATTTGAATTAGTCAAGTATTGGACACATCTAAGAAGAAACAAAAAAGAATATCTACAATAACAATAACAATAATAACAACAAATTCAGTATGATCCACTAATAGAATTTGGATAAGTTAGCAGATATGCAGATTTTATTCTTATCTTATAAGGAAAGGAAAACGAAAAAAGCTTATCCGCACCGAGTGTATACACCCAACTAATGCAATTTTCATTATTACGTAATTTAATGAAGTAAAACATATGTTAATTAATGATGGTTAAGTAAAATGAACTATAAATTTAAACACATGGCATGCATATATTGACTTGATCTATACACCCGGTGCGGGTAAGTTTTAGCCAAGGAAAACTGTTTCCGATAGAAAAAAATATCTACTAGAGCTAATATATAGCCGATTTAAACTAAGAAAATGTCTTCCTAAGAAAATTAATGTACCCTAAGGCCGGCCATTTTAATTACATTTGGGGAGATAGGCTTAATTAAAAATGCTTCAAGTTATATATTTCCACAAGCTAATTAAGTTTCAATTAATCTTTGTTCACCAACATGGGTTGTGGTGCACTGGTGGGAGTGTTTCACCCTTAACCAGAGGTCTCGGGTTTGAGCCCTGGGTATGAAGAAAATCATGTTGGGATCGAGCGCCACCCCCGAATGGACCCTGCAGAGCGCGATTCGAATTTAATCGGAGCTCCAATGTGGGCTCCGGACACCGGGTGGAAAACTAAAAAAAAATTAATCGTTGTTCATTGGGTATTTTAATATTCATGTGATTCATTCATCTCCTTAATTACTAGGTAAGAGGAATTTTCATTTGAACTATTCTACTTTTTCTTTTCTATTTATTTATCCATTGTAATCAATGATCATTTGTTTTATATGTGTTTTTTTTTTTCTGATAAATTTTTTATTGAAAATTGATTAGTTTCTTTCTTCGCGCAAGCTATAATCTAACGATTCCCATTGTGTTGCATAAACTGTTTTCGATGGCTTGTGAGATCTCCAATGGAATTTTTCATCGAAAAAATATGTGTTTCTAATAGTGTTCCATGTTAAAGACAATTTAAAAATAACATTATCTCATTAAATGATAAGGAGAATTAGGAAAAAATCAAGGATTACTTGTGACCATGTCTAAAGATCTTCTAATTATTAATTTGGCTATCACTAACATGGATTATATTCTACCAACAATATATCATGTTTATTAAGTTATTTATTTTATCGAAATGTATCTGCACTCAACTCTTTTTAAAATATGAGATTTATAATTTTAAAGAAACAATATATATAAATTACTTTTTATAACATGTAAAAGTTACTGATGAAATAAAAATCTCTTACGCTAACGATTAAAATGTATATACTAATAAATCGTAATATATCGATTTAAACTAAGATAATATATTCCTCCTTAATTTGATTATTATTTCTTAATTAGCGAAGGATCCTAGGGCCGGCATGTGGCATTAATTAAATTGGGGAAAATTTATATTATTGCCCACAAACTAAATTTGACATTGTTAAAAATAAAATAAAACCTTTCACATGATTTAATATTATTTTCTTCTCCAATGGCAGGTAAGATATGTAGGAATCATATTTTGGCCAGGTGTAAAATAGTTTTAAAAAGATATAATGTATAGATAAAGTATTTTAATTTAATTTCAATTGATAGCTAAACACTCAATTTTTGAGAATGTATGAATATTTAGACATTTTAATTTGTCCTCATTGTATATAATAGATATTCAACGCTGATATGACATATTAATTTTGAAGGTGTCTAGATGATCATTTTGTAAGTTGGAGTGTTTATTTATCAGCGGAGGCCAAGTTTGAGTGTATATTTATGTATTACACTTCTAGTTTTAAAAATACATTATTATACATGGATAAACATTTTAATTTGACCTCAACTGACAATTAAACACTCCAACTTTGAGAAAACATGCACATCTAGACTGATCAACTAATCTTCATTGTGTCTCGTGGACATTCGATGCATTCAGACGTGACACATAAACATTAGATGATTATTTTGTTAGTTAGAGTGTTCATCTGCCAGAAACGAGTTGAGATATCTAGATGTATATCTTCAAAATTGAGAGTGTTTAATTGTCACTTGAGATCTAATTAAGATGTATATCTATATATTATACCCTTTAAAATTATACTTATGTAGTTTGTTAACGTATAATTTCTGCGATTATTATTTATTATAATGTCTAGTATAGTTTTTGATGTTGCCATTTCTGATATTCATTATTCACGTTAGAATTTTCTCGTGTTTGAAAATAATAGGAGAAAATTGCAAAATTGAGGGATGAAGTTATATTTCAAGAGATGATATTTCCGGTAAGTCCAATTTATGTGTTTTACAAAAATAAATAGGAAAAATCAGGCCATATATTTATTTAAAATTTTATATTATATGTCATAAAATATATTTTTAGTAATAATTAATATAATAGTTTAATTACATATTCTTACAGATTAGAATTATTTTATATTAAATTTATTTTTATTTATTTTATTTTTGTAATTATCATATGCAAGAGTAAAAAGAGAGAATGCAAAATTCTCTTCTTTTTTCATTAATTTTCGATTGTCTTTTTTTATTTCGATTTTCTTCAATTTTATATGGGGATTTTAATTGTTCTTTATTCATATTTATGAATGTAGTTTTTTTAGAGTGTGTATGCATTGTCTTTTATTATTTTGATAATATCTATTGCGAATAAATTTTTTGATAGCCAAATATAGGTATGAATTAAAAATAATATTGGTGATTGCATTAGCTATGTATTTACAATTAAAAAAAATGAAATTGATGCCATAAAATATTTTTAATAGTGTTTACAAATAATAATCTTATTTAAATGAAGCTATTTCTCTATATTCACTCCAAAAAATTGTGTGCGTTTAAAAGAAATGTACATATTATGTGTGTAGACTAATACATTGCACATTTATAGCTTAATCATGGCTAGTTTATGTATTTTTAGTTTAATATTTATTGCTAAAATTAAATTATTTCATTTGATGTAAATGCCCAATGTAGAAATCTCACTAACCTTTTAATCTTGTGAATTTGAAAAATAATATCATTTTCATTTTTGGAGTGAAATAATGGATCCCCTTAAATATTAAATCATTGTCCAAAAATGAAATGATACTATGTTTAATATCTACTATACTGTATCATTTTTGGAAATTGATTTAATATTAAATAATTTATGTAAATAATATTCCAAAAATTAATTGATATATATATATATATTTGTTTGACCACAGATATTTTAAAAAATATTTGGAAAAAAACTTGGCAAATATTGTCTGATATACACCTTGCCATTATTTGAGAAATATTTTTGGCAAACAATCCAAATTCTCAAATGCTAGTATAGTATTTGGATCAAATTCTATTATTTGGGAACTTTTAAATTTTTTAAAATTATCTCAAACTTTTATATTTTATAAAAATATCCGCCATTTATAATTTTGAACTGAATTTAGTCATGGTTTGTTGTACAAAATTTGTACAGTTATATACATATTTTAAATAGTTTTTATCTGAGCTTGATCTTCGAAGTCCTTCTAATTACAAGTAGTACTAATAGTTTTTCATAAATAAATCAATAGTAATTTTTTTTCCAGATTCATGACTTTTCATGAAACATGTTCATTATAAAATGATAAATACAAACTTAGGGGTATAATCATATTTTTTTTTTTAAAAAAAATCAAATATTTCTCTCAAAATCTATAGCTGGTCAAACTTCACCCAGAAATGACTTGCCAAAGATATTCGAAAAACTATGGTCAAACGCTAGCTTAATATCTACTATATGTATCCAGGGAATTTCTTATTTAATATTAAATCAATTTCCAAAAATGAATTCAATATTATATATTACCTTATTTAATATTAAAATAATGTCCAAAAATGAATTATTTCATTTAATTTCTTGGATTTGCTTTTAAAACATTAATTGTGCAGATAAGGAAATATTTTTAAATCTTGAAGTAGATACTTTTTATTTTGGGTAAGCATATTAGTAGATACTTACTCCAATCATGTTTGGATTATACTTAAATTTATTAACTAATTTGACCATCTATTCAAATTTTGTCTTTTAATTGGTTCGTTGTACCACATTGTTTGTAACTCCTAATATCTAAATTTTGTAAACTTATATAACGGTCCATTGGTTCTTAATATAAAGTTTTATGCTTCAATTTATTTATTTCAAGAAGGGGGCATGGTTATATCAGTCTAGAATAGAACTTCTTACCCAGGTAACCTTTTTATTTTCATTTTTGCTCTTTAATTTCTTAAAATTTTATTTTTGTCAAATAGTTTTTCATGTTTATCCTTTCTTTTTTAGAGATTGCTAAAAACATGACTATTATCCATTGAAAAAATCGATCGATCCGATCGATTTTAATGTTCAACTAATCGAAAATCGAATGATTGGGATTTTTTAAAGATCACTAATCAAAAGTTGAAAGAAAATGATTTTAAAAGATAACTAATAAAAAAATCAAACCGAAAGGATGGTGTAAAAGGTTGTTCGGTTTAAAAGATCTATGAAAATCGATGGAGCGAAAACGTCATGATAGATAAAAAAAAAATCAATTCGATCTATAAAAATCAGTGGACTAGGTTGATTAGTTAATTGACGAGCAAAAAAAATATAAAAAATATTTTGTTCTGGTGAGTTTAAAGGTTCTGTCAATAATGTCTTAAGTATAAGGATTCAACAGACAAACAAAATCAAGTATTAAGATCTCCCAAATCATTCCGTCTTTAAAAAACCGAGCAATTTTTTTATTTCATATTTTTCTTGACTTGGTTATTATAGTTAAATGTCTTTATAGAAAGATCTGATTGTATTACTGACATAGGTATGAACGTGCAAATTTTTTATTTCAAATGTTTTTAACTTGATTGCTATAATTATATTTTTTAGTAATATAGATGAATATGTATGAACTTAAAAAACCGTGCAAATTTTTCATTTCACAATTTTCTTTTAACTTGATTGTTATAATTAAATGTTTTTATAAAAAAATGACAACTACATAAACATCTGACATTATTTATTAATTGTATAGATGGACATATATGAACTTAAAAATCGTGCAAATATTTTATTTCACGTTTTCTTGGCATTACACATCATGATGAAGTCGAACAACAATTAAAATTAAATAAAAAAACAACATTAATATCCTCCTACTAATTAATAATATTAATAATCTTTAATTAACTTTTCATATCCTTTTTATTTTCAGTCTCTTGAAGAACAACAAAAAAAAATTGTTTCATCATGGAGGAAAAAAGAGTAGGAATTATTGGAGGTGGAATTAGTGGTCTTTTAGCATGCAAATATACATTAGAAAAAGGTTTAATTCCTATAGTTTTTGAAGCTTCAAATGCAATTGGTGGTGTTTGGACACAAACAATTGAATCAACAAGGCTACAAAGTCCAAAAAGGACATTTGAATTTACTGATTTTCCATGGCCTAAAAGTGTTAGAGGAAGGTATCCTCATAACAAAGAAGTTTTGAAGTATGTTGAGGATTATGCAAAACATTTTGGGTTAATGGGATATATTCAATTGAATACTAAAGTTATTGGGATTAATTATGTTGGAGTTTGTGGTAATGAAATGGATTCTTGGGAGTTTTGGAGTGGAAATGGGAATGCATTTGGCTCTGAGGGGAAATGGCAAATCTTGGTGCAACATGAGGACTTCACCACTCAGGTACGATCAGATTCACTGTTTAGTTTTTTCGTAATTAATGTACATGAATTATGATATAATATTAATTTACATGATTATATATATTATACATGTATTATATATTTGTCGGTTATTTTTAGTATAATACAAGGATTTCACCATTCAGGTATGATCAGATTCGCTATTTACTTTTTCCATAATTGGTGTAAATAGATTATTATATAATATTAATTTATATGATCATATATATTGTACATGAATTATATATGTATTATATATTCTTCAGTTATTTTATAAGGACTTTGCTATTCAAATATGATCAGATTCAATGTTTATTTTTTCTAGTTGATATACAAAGGTTATTATAGTTGTCGCCATTTCCATCACGTAGCATCATTTATAACGTCCACTAATGTAAGTTTATCATTACCCCTACTTACTTCCACAATCTTCGTCACAATCAATTAACATTACCATCAATTACAACCTCAGCCAACACACACGATCAATCATTACCACCATGAAAACCATATAAAAAAAATATTTCTCTAGTAACTTTAATATTTAGAAGTGTATTATGGGATAGAATATTAATGAATAAGAGCTTAGCGCATTTGATATGTTACTATCAGTATATAGAAATTAAAACTTTTATTCGTTTCAGGAATATGAAGTCGAGTTTTTGATTCTATGCATTGGAAGGTATAGTGGTTTAGCAAATATGCCGGAGTTTCCTCTTGGTGAAGGACCGGACATTTTCGCCGGAAAAGTGATACATTCTATGGATTTCTCAGCCATGGACAATGAAAGTGCAAGAGAACTTATTAAAGGAAAGAGAGTTGCGGTTATTGGTTCTCAAAAATCAGCTATAGATATCGCAGCTGAATGCGCGAATGTTAATGGTAAGAAATAACATAACGATAACATTTAAGTTATGTATACTGATAATATTAATAATTTTCAACGTGATCATATATTTTATGACTTAGGTCCTGAAATTCCTTGTACATTGGTACAAAGAACAATACCATGGGCACTCCCTAGTGGATGCTTTTGGTGGGGAGTTAGTCTTGGAAATTTATATGGTAGTCGATTTTCAGAGCTCTTGGTTCACAAGCCTGGTCAAAACATTATATATAGTGTGATGGCCTCTCTACTTGCTCCTCTGGTAAAGTTTCTTAAAATCCATTACATTGAAGAAAATATATTACTTTTCTATGTCTTTATTTGATTTGATAAAAAAAAAATTAAAAATTTAGAAATTTTCTGACGTCTTAAACTAAAGATATGTATACTATTCAAAATGCCTTTATTGAATTTTGTGGTTTTTAACCTGTCATATAGAACACTAATTGGAATAAAAAGTTTTTTTTTTTTTGTCTCAATTTATGTTATATATTTTTCTTTTTAGTATTTATCCAAAAAAATTAGAATTTTTTTACAATTACATAAATATCTATGAATTTTGTTAGATCAGAGTCAAGATGAGGAAGAAGTTTTTTGTTCGAGGTTTTTTTTTCTTAAAAAAAAAGCTTTCTTCCAAAGGGTAAATACAAGTATTTACTTCAAACCAATCAAATTATCATGGTTAAGTGATTAATCAATAACAACTGTGTATATTTCAACATATGTTTCATGCATCCACTAGTTTGATGTGTAGATACATAAATTGAAACAAATGAAGTAATTATTTATTTGTATGATATTATTTGCTTTATTGAACAATATATTATTATTTATTTCAGAGATGGGGTTTCTCAAAATTTGTGGAGAGTTATATTACATGGAAGTTACCATTGAAGAAATACAACATGGTACCAAAACAAAGCTTTCTTCAAGACATGTCTTCTTGCAAGTCCTTTTTATTGCCTGATAATTTCTATGGCAAAGTTGAAGAAGGAAGCATTGTTCTAAAGAAAATACAACATTTTTCTTTCATCAAGCAAGGGTTAATTCTTGATGGAGAAGTTGATAAGCCCATAAAAGCTGACCTTGTTATCTTTGCTACTGGATATAAAGGTCAAGAAAAATTGAAAAATATGTTTTCCTCAAAAAAGTTTCAAAATCACATAGTGGGATCACCAAACTCAGTTATTCCTCTTTACAGGTACACATTACTACTATCTAACACCCCCCCCCCCCCTCCCTCCTCCTTCCCTGTTTCGTAGACGTACACTTCCATCACATATACAATTACTTTCTGAACCGTGCAATAAGGTCTACACTAGTTTAATAAGTTACTAGCTTAGTGTTATTGAAAAAAAAAAAACATATACACACTCCCACAAGGAGAAAGTATAATAAAGTTGAAAATTTCCAAATTTACCCCTACATTATGGAAATGTTTAAAAATTATAAAATTACCCTTAGTTATGTTTTAAAATTACCCCTTGTTGTTGTAGCCCTAGTTATACTTTGGGGCTATTGATAATGTTTTTGTTATCGTTATTTTCTTTTCAGTCATGCTTTGATTTCACTTCTTTTGAGCTGATGGTCACAACCTGATTTCTATCCTCTCTAAACCCCACTTATAAAATTATACTGAATATGTTGTTGTAGTAATAATAATAAAATCCATGTTCATGATATGATTTCCCTTTCTTTTTTACTTTTTGCCAAATCTTGGCATTTATGTTAATGTTCACGTAGTAGTTTATTCTTCAATTTCCAATACTACTTGTTGTTTCTTCACATCTTGTTATTTAAGCCGAGGGTCACAACCTGAGGTTCACGTATATCCTATCCTCTCAAGACTCTACTTGTAGAATAACACTGAATATGTTTGGCAGGCACATAATACATCCAAGAATACCAAACCTAGCAATAATTGGATACTCAGGGAGCATAACAAATCTCCACACATCTGAGATGAGGTGCCAATGGTTAGCATATTTTCTTGATGAAACATTCAAGTTGCCAAGCATAAAAGAGATGGAAAATGAGATACAAAAGTGGGAAGATTACATGAAAACATATGCTGGAAAAGAGTACAAAAGGACTTGTATTGCAGCACTACACATATGGTACAATGATCAATTGTGCAAAGACATTGGGTGCAAAAATAGAAGAAAGAAGAGTTTCTATGAAGAATGGTTTCAACCATACTTGCAATCAGATTATGTTAGGCTAAGTCCTAATAATTAGTATTTCGTATATTTTGCTGTGACAAAAAGTTATTTTCAGATTTTTTTTTAGAATAAGTCGTTTTTCATTGTTTGGTTATCTGAAAATATTTTTCACCAGATGGGGAGACTTGACTTTCCTCAGTAGTGGGTCGAAGTTACAGCTATATATCTTTGACTTTTCTTAGTTCTATCAAGTATTTCAGATATTTTGATGTGATAGAAGTTATTTTTTTTTATAGTAAATCATTATTTTTTATCGGGTTATCTGGAAAAGAAAATTCATCAAATGGGGAAATGGACTTTCCGCAATAATAGGCCAAGTTACAACTATATATCTTTGATTTTCCTTAGTCGATAGTCCTATTAAGTATTCCAGATGTTTTGTTGCGATAAAAATCATTTTCTGATTTTTTTTTATAGTAACTCTTTTTTTGTTGTTAGGTTGTCTGAAAATATTTTTCATCAGATAGGAAACTGACTTTCCTCACTTGTGTGTGAAAGTTACAACTATATATCTTTGATTTTCCTTAACCCTATTAAGTATGTACATTTTGGTGAGACAAAAATTATTTTTTGAGATATTTTATAGTAGTAAATTTCATGTTGTTTGAATGTCTAGAATATTTTTCATCAGAAGAGGAAAAATGACTTTCCTTAGTTATGAACCGAAGTTACAACTATATATCTTTGACAATATCGTATTATTTGTTTTAGGAATTTATTTTTCGGGTATGACGAATTGACATCTTTGAAAGAGCTTTAATTTTGGAATGGGCTTTTCATAGAGCATATCATATCTATCCAAGAATATTTTAATATGTGTTCTTGGTAGTTAAGAGCTCATTTAGCTATGCGATACGAAATTGTGTGGTCTTTTTCTGTAGATTTTAAAACCAATGATAAAAGTTTTGTAATTCTTTTCAATGACATAAATATCTCTCTAAGATAAATAAAGATTAATTCGTATAAAGTATTTATACAAAAAAAAAATTAACTTAAAAATTAATTTGTGTTACCATTTTACAAATTGAATAAGAGTTTTTTACTATACCTACTTGCACCACTTCTCATCTACAATTCCAGTTGATGACAAGAGGTAGTAGTTTACATAGATTGACTATGTAAAGGAAAAGAACACTTGTACCTAAAAAAGAAAAAATATTTATTATTGACTATTTTTTACTTTCATATTCCCGTTTTTAACTATTAAGTGTTTACAGGTTAAAACCATCAAAGTATATATATATATTGATGGTATTAAAGAGGAAGAAGCAATACTGCTTCAGTGAAAACACTATTCAGTTACTCCTTAATACCATTAGAGTGTATATATACTCTAATGGCAACAAGGAAGAACAGACACTCAGTAAAAACTGTTCAATTACTGTTTGGTACCATCAGAGTATATTATACCATTAGAGTACATATATACTCCGATGATGTCAAAAATGAAGAAACAATGATTCAGTAAATAAAACAAGGAGGGAGACGATAAATAATTTGGACTGTTAGTGCAATCAGAATAAATATATTAGATTGAGTCTAATTTAGATAAACATTTTACCTAATTAATCGAATTTGTGTTGTTTTAGCACTATTAAATGAGCCTATCAATTCCATATAGTAATTGCCAAGTCATTTTGAAGCTTTACATTATTATTTTTCGTTAGGTGTCCAATATTTACGATGAAATGTAATTAAAGTTAAATTTGCGCCAAAAAATTTCATATTTATCGAACATGATGTGGCCAATATTGATCCTCAAACAAAAGAGCCAACTTTGGGGACGACAAAAATGAATCAAAATCACAAAAAAATTCCTGGCCTTCTTCTCTCCATTGTGAAAACCCCCATTTATATAGGCTTGTTTATGTATCTCTACACTCACAGAGAATCAAATCGGAAGGGAAAAGACAAGAAAGCCCTCATCAGTATTAGCTGAAGTTCATCAATGGCTACTGCTACTGCTTCAGCTTCTCCTTCACTTTCTTTGAATCATCATCGTTCTGTGGTTCCAAAACATCATGGGGTTTCTTTGAATTCAAAAATTCGTGTTCCTACAAGGTTTTCCTCAAATGGGTTCACTTCAAGAATCAGGGCAAGCTCTGCTGTTGCTGTAGAACCGGTAATTTTTGGAATTGGAAGTTGTGATTATATTTTGATGTTCTTGTGAGTCAAAAATTGGAACTTGAATTTATCAATACGAGTCTCTTTTTGACCATCACATAGTCTATTGGTGTCCAGTCAGCTTTTTCGCATTTCCACTAATTTCACGGATATCTGACACCTACATTAGTAATAGGTACCACGTAATTCTATCCACCAAGACTAGAACACATGGAAGAAATTACTTAGTGTTCATGGAAGACCTCATCATTCTCAACCACTTCATTGAGCATTGCTGCATGGGGCCACACCCTTGGGTGCATTGATGTTTGTTATATTTGTGGGGTTCTTGTTTAATTTTGGTTTTACTGTTCTGCTTGGGATTACACTGGGTTGTTTTTGAAGTTCTGCTTAAATTGTCGGACCATAGATAGTAGACGATGTACTAAATGATTTTCGGCTATTGCTGCTACATTGATGTAATTATTAGCTAATCGTAACTATAATTTGAATTTGGGAGCTAAGTTTCTATGATGAGTGTGTTGACTCCAATGGGATGCTGAACAATGTTAGATTGTAATGTGTATAAGCTATTAAATTGAAATATTTATCTTGTTATATGGCTCAAGTCTTATTAAATCAAGAAAGCTGGTCATATCTATATTTCTTTGCTCTTCCTCGTTGATGCATAGGATCTTGATCAAGTGTTACAATCAATGAGTGTTTTGCCGAATAATTGCCTTTCTTCGTTCTCGCCTTTGTTGTTCCCTTAAAGTTTAAAACTTAGGTGATGCATTACCTTTTGTTTTCAGTTTATGTATAGTTTTCACTGCTGTCTTGTTCAGGAATTGAGAACTCCAGCTCAGGATGCTGCGGAAGCTGAATTGTTTGCTTGCCCAATTTGTTATGAACCTCTTATAAGAAAAGGGCCTTCAGGATTTAATGTGTAAGTTTAGTTTTTTCAGATAGAAAATGCATAATAACAGTGACTCGAGGTGTGGCGTTATTGTTGTTTGACTTTGAATTTAAAACTTACAGACCAGCAATCTACAGATCGGGCTTCAAATGCAGAAAATGTAACAAGTCATATTCAAGCAAAGATATCTACCTTGATCTCACTGTTACGTCTGGAACAAAACAATACAATGAAGTTAAACCAGCTCGGAGTGAACTATTCAGGTATCATAGCGATGTTTCAAACTTCATGTCATTGCTTGATCAAATGATATTCAGTTCTTCTAGTACTTATATTTTGTTTCTGATTAATTATCTTGGACTCTAATGTTTCGTCTAAAGATGTTGACTTGAGTTTGAAGTCTTTAACTTTTCATCCCTCTGCACTTTCTTGCATTATTATTGTCTAGTACGTGTCGACACCATAATTTGTGGCCTTTTTTGCTTTGTTGGATTAAGCATTTCTTCCTTTTTTATATAAGTAGCTCTCAAAATAAAGTGCTGAAAATTCTCTTGATTTGTTTTCGAGCTGTTTTTCTCCCTGCTTCCTTTTTCGTTGAACTCTTGATGCATCAAGTAAAAGCTTGTATAAAGGATTCTTAGGCGTCATCTATTTTTTTTTTGATTTTCCAGATGTTTATTTCTTATTTCTGCTGCTCTTACCCTTTCCTAGGAGTCCAATTGTTTCATTCTTGTATGAGAGAGGCTGGCGTCAAAATTTTAACTTAAGTGGTTTTCCTGGTCCTGATGAAGAGGTAAATTTTTTTGATTGCTCAGATTAAATGTATCTTAGTAGCTTTATGGGTTGGATAACTAAATATTAATCGAAAAGTAGCTATGCTCTTTCATCTTCCTACATATATAATCGTTGTTTCTTACCTATTAACTTTTCCATGTTGGAAAATTTTTGGGCATGAGAGGTTTAAGGTGTTTTCCTCTTAATCTATAAACAAAAGCTTTAGAATATGTAGCTATAGTATGGTACTCATAGAGTAAAAACTTTAAAGTAATTGTGCAAAATTGTGAAACTCGGATTAGTATTTGAATAGTTTTTGAAATTTTTTCCCCCGTACCTTGATCTAGTGGTAAGAATGCAACGCTCCAACGTACTCTGCATCTCTGCCGCAGACTAAAGCATATGGTGCAAGGTCACCAAGCATATGGTGATTTCTTGAACGGTGAACGAGCATATCATAGACACATTTTCACACTGATAAAAATAAAACTATTGTTCCTTCCTAATGTATAAACTAACTGAAAACCGCTTACCATAACCATACTCTGACCACCTAATATGTCAATATATGATAATTGAAGAATTTGTTCATGGATTCAAAATATGAAAACTCATTTGATTTCATTACATGGAGAACCTCCTTGACTATATAACCATAACATTAAGGAAAAGAGTGAAACTTATAATTTATCTTGTATTCGAAGTTTCATGGCTAGAAATAGTCCAGTGATGGCTCACGGCTGCGTGATTGTCCTTTTGATATTAAATGCAGTTTAAGATGGCTCAAGAATACTTTAAAGTTGCTGAAGGTGGTGTTCTTGTTGACGTTAGCTGCGGTAGTGGATTGTTTTCCAGGAAATTTGCCAAATCTGGGGCGTACTCAAGAGTCGTTGCACTTGACTTTTCTGAAAACATGCTTCGCCAGTGTTATGATTTCATCAAGAATGACGATAGTATCATAAGCTCGTAAGTGATTTTCTATCTAATATAGGATATCAAGTTATTGAAATCTCATTAATCGGAAATTGTCTTTTTAGACTAGAAAGATTTGAATTTCTATTTCTATATAAATTTGCAGCAATCTAGCTCTTGTAAGGGCAGATGTTTCCAGATTACCTTTTTCCTCTGGATCTATTGATGCTGTGCATGCTGGTGCTGCCTTGCATTGTTGGCCATCTCCGTCCAATGCAGTAAGCTCTTCAAATTTTAATCTTTCCTGGGCAAATGATCCTTTAATTCATGACTTAACAGTGAACTATTTATCAATCTCAAACTAGTCGAGGTCAGCTGTACGAGTTCTCTATATCCATTCTGCTCTATCCGGACCGTTCCATCCCAATAATGGTTAATACTTTGTCTTTTTAGGTTAATTAGGCGTTCTCTAAGACTAGAGGTTCTCTGGATCAAACACTTATCCCTACACTAACATTTACGTCTCTTACCACACTAAAAGGACTTACAGAAAGATCTTAACGAGCTATACCTGTATCAATACTGCCGCGTGATTTTATTTGAATTCTTTGCTGCTTGCTAAAGTTTGATGACTTATGGCACTCTCAAGTCCAATGAATGAAATTGAGTTTACAATTGATGATGCTGTTATTTGTTTGCCAGATTGCTGAAATTAACCGGATTTTGCGTAGTGGAGGTGTATTTGTTGGTACTACATTTCTTCGAGTCAATCCTTCAGCTCCTACGATATTTAGGGCTTTGGAGCAGGTAAATTTCATTTTCCATCTCATGATTATACGCTATAATCTAAATTTTCCCCATTTTAGCATCACATGAACTTGATCGATTATAGTGGTAAAAGAATAGTTACCAACACATGAGAAAACATAAAATTCTTGGACACGAACTGAAAAACGCCAATATAGTCATCAAACCAATCTAACCGTCAACATGAAAGAAAGCCACGAAAAAATCTATGGTCATAAGGATATCGGAAAAAAGGCTCGTATCTGATAGATAGATAATCGTTTCTGTCAAATAGATATGAAAGTAAACTTCCTTTTTTATCGCAGAGTGCTCTACGGACGTACAGCTATTTTACTCAAGAGGAGATTGAAGACTTGGTGACAAGCTGTGGTCTCATCAACTATACCAGTAAAGTTCAGAGCTCTTTCATCATGTTTTCCGCACAAAAACAATGATCGTTTGGCTGGTATAAACGCGCTATTTTCCCCGTTTTGGTATATGATTGCACTCGTTTCGATGTGCAATCTATCTCAACCCTGTAAAAAATAGTAAATACAGTACGTAAAAGTTGATTCAGTCAGTTAAAGAACATTCTTTCTTGTGAATAATACACTGCTGGTGTAAAGAAAAGTGTAACTGAACACTATAGTAGCATATCAGCTCATGTAATACTATACATGGAGTTAAATATTCCGGGATTGTAATTCTTGGACTAATTTATCTCACCTGGGAGGCAGAGGCGGACCCACACTATTGGAGAGGGGGTGCACGTGCACCCGGTAACTTTTGAAAAAATCATATGTATATCTATTTTGAAAAGATACCACCCTTGAGACCAAGGTTCGAATCCAGCTAAAGACATTTTTTATTGTTTTTATTTTAAGTTTAGCTTAGAGCTCATATTTGAGCTATGTTTATATTGGTGCACCCAAAGTCTTCAAATCCTGGGTTCGTCTCCGCTGGGAGTGGGAGGAGGGATAAAATAACACCAAGCTTGATGAGATAAGGTGGGATAATATCCCACGAACGAAACGGTCCTTTAGGGTATGTTTGGACATGCCATATGAAATTATGATATGAAGTTGAGATTTTATTTGGATATGCAATTTGAATTTCTAAAGTTATATTTTTCTCTCATAAACATGGAAATCCACCAGGTACGAATTTTAATTCTTGTACAATCTTTGTGAATAAACAAATTATAGTTCATAAACACGATATTGAAATATTCTAAGACGCCACATTAATAAATAAATATAGTAGTAATAAATAATTAACTAATTAGTCCACTAGTCACTATAGTTGTTATAGAATGAAATTTTATGAATGAGGTGTTGCACACCAATTAATGATTACACATAAACAACAACCACCAAAAAGAGGAAAGTATAACTAAACTGACAAAAAGCTACTTCTGGAGACGACAAAAATGAATCAAAATCACAAAAAAATAATCTTGTTTATATATCTCTACCCTCACAGAGAATCAAATCGAAGTAAAAGACAAGAAAACCCTCATCAGTTTTTGCTGAAGTTCATCAATGGCTACTGCTTCTGCTTCATCTTCACTTTCCTTGAATCATCATCGTTCTTTGGTTCCAATACAACGTGGGGTTTCTTTGAATTCAAGAATTCGTGTTCCTACAAGGTTTTCGTCAAGTGGGTTCACTTCAAGAATCAGGGCTACCTCTGCTGTTGCTGTAGAACCGGTAATCTTTGGAATTGGGAAAGTTTGCAACTTTTTTTTTGTCTTCTGTTGTTTTCATTTTGGTAAACGTGAGAAAACCCAAAAATTGGAACTTTAATTTATCAGTATCTTTTTGAACATCAGATGTTTTATTGGTGTTTGTTGTTTAATTTTAAGATAATGGTCAAAAACCACTTTTTTCGAGAGTTTCATATGTCAACTGATCAGCTGCTCTCTCATAGTTTCGTTTTCCTAGCTGAAGTATCAAAACTATGCAGTAAAACACACCTAGTTGAGTAGATGGTGATTGTTCTGGTCGGAAAAATGAAAAACTTATAGTTGGTCTAATCAGCTCTGAGGTGTGTGTTTATAGATAAATGGTGATAGTTTAAGTAGAAAAAGAGAATAACTGATAGTTGAAATGTGAAACTCGCGAAAAAAATGATATTTCAGTTGTGTTTTTTGACAATTAACTCTTTAATTTTTGGTTTTACTCTTCTGCTTAAGTTATCGGACCATAGACTGATGATGTATGAAATGTATTTTGGCTAATTGCTTCTACATTCATACAATTGTTAGCTAATTGAAACAACAACATGCCAGGTGTAAAATCTCACAAGTGGGATCTGGGGAGGGTAGAGGTAGAGAGACTGCTTATGATAAATCCTTGGCTCCTAGCTCTATATCTTTGATTTTCCATGTTGATCCACAGGATTGTGTTCAAATGTCACATTGATGAGTTTTTTTGCCACATAATTGTCTTTTTAATTCTCGCCTCTTTTCTTTCCCTTAAAGTTTAAAACTTAATGTGGTTAAGTGATGTATTACCTTTCGTTTTCAGTTTATGTATAATCTTTTCTCCTGTCTTGTTCAGGAATTGAGAACTCCAGCTCAGGATGTTACGGAAGCTGAATTGTTTGCTTGTCCAATTTGTTATGAACCACTTATAAGAAAAGGCCCTTCAGGCTTTAACGTGTAAGGTTTAGTCTTTCAGGTAGAACAATAACAGTGAGTCGAGGTGTGGCCTAATTGCTATTTCACTTTGAATTTAAAACTTGCAGACCTGCAATCTACAGATCGGGCTTCAAATGCAGAAAATGTAACAAGTCATATTCAAGCAAAAATATCTACCTTGACCTCACTGTTACTTCCGGAACAAAGGAATACAATGAATCTAAGCCAACTGGGACTGAGCTATTCAGGTATCATAGGGCTGTTTCAAGTTTCATGTTTATGTTTGATTCAGTGTTATCAAAAGCAAAAGAACACACACAAAAAAAAACTCTAAGGTCTGTTGGGGGTTTAAGCGCAAACAAAGAGTAGGCTTTAATGAAAAAAAGGTGTGAAGGGAGAAAAAATACAAATATAAATGTTCAGTCCAAGGCTAATAATTATAAGCATGAATGACAGATATATGAGCAAAGAAATTTAATTTCCTTTTACGATAAAGTGAATTATCAATTGTTTAGTGTCGCCTCTTCAGAATAGGCTCATTGTCAAGGAAAAGTATGTCTTAGAACCTTGATGACGAGACTGAAGTGCATATTAAGTGAGGCAAAACGCTCAGCGTTTTGAGCCTCTCTTCAAGGCTTAAGCAATAAGCATGCCTTCGACAACACCTGCTTGATTAAATTATCTCCGATTAGTTTTTGGGCTCTGAAATTTTTTTCCTAATGATGTTGACTCTAGTTTGAAGTCAATATCGTTTCATCCCTCCTCCCTCACATAAGTATTGTTTTGTTCTGTAGTTTTACTTCTTTTACATACTTAATAGCGCTGTCCAATTTTTGAGCATGCACCTTAGGCTGTTAGACATTTACATTTAATGCTTGAAATCATAATCCTGTAATCTTTAAAATAACAACTAAAGTGGAAACTATGAAACGGAAACAATGTTGGAATTTTCTTCATGTATTTTTATGTTTTTTTCTTTCCCCTGCTTCTTTTTATTGGGCTCCTGATATATCTAGTAAAAGCTTGTAATAGAGAATTTTGAGAATTAGACGGATGTTTTTGGATTTTTGACATATTTATTTCTAATGTATGGTGCTATTAACTTTCCAAGGAGCCCAGTTGTTTCATTCTTGTATGAGAGAGGCTGGCGTCAAAGTTTTAACCGAGGTGGTTTTCCTGGTCCTGATGAAGAGGTAAAAATTTTTATTGCTCTGATTGAATTTATCTTAATAGTTTTATGGGTTGGATAACTAAACATTGACCTTCTTACATATTTCCTTGGTACCAATTTATGTGACATTCTGTCCTTTTTGGTCGGTCCTAAAAAGTAATGACACCTTGTTATATTTAGTAAAAAATTAACTTAAATTTCTCATTTTACCCGTAAATGAGATGATTTCTAACTACACAAAGATCTATGGCCTATTTTGGACCACAAGTTTCAATAGTCTCCTTTCATTCTTAAATTCCTTGCCTAGTCAAACACCTTTGTGTAAATTGGGTGGAGTGAGTATAAAAGAGGTTGTCACAACAAAACAACAACAACATACCCAGTGTAATTTCACTAGTGGAGTCTAGGAAGGGTAGGATGTACGCGGACCTTATTCTTACCTTTGCGAGGTAAAGAGGTTGTTTCCGATAGACCATCGGCTCAATAGAAGTGTGCTCAATTGATAAAAGGTAAATAACGACAACAATAGATAAAAAAGAGTTTGTCACCTATCCATTAGTTTCTCCTTGTTGAAGTAGTATATCAGGGGCTTAATGAAACAGAACATGGCACACTTAGCTAAAATGCCATTTCCGTTCGGACATGTCAGGCACGGGAGGTTTAAAGTATTGGCCACCAAATCAACTCTTATTTCTCCCATAATGACGTGTCATGTCTATAGACTAGAATTTAAGCAATCAATCAGGTGGAGTAAATTTTATTGCTGCATTTGGTAACAACAGTCCTAATTGCTTGTCCTCCGGAAACAACATCTTTACCTCCATGAGGTAGGATATGGTCTGCACTCTGCGCACACTCTATCCTCCCCAGACACCACTTGTGGGGTTTCACTGGGTATGTTGTTGTTGTTGTTGTAAGTTTCGGAGGGCTAGTTATGTGAAGTTACTCCTCTCTCCTTGTAGAGCTGCTCAGACTTTTTTCTACTATATATTAACCAGTAAATTCATTTATTTCATTAAATTTTAAAGTCCATCTTGATGGGTTAAGGTCACTAAGCTTATGATCGTTCTTTTGATATATATGCAGTTTAATATGGCTCAAGACTACTTTAAAGTGGCTGAAGGTGGAGTTCTTGTAGATGTTAGCTGCGGCAGCGGATTATTTTCCCGGAAATTTGCCAAATCTGGGGTCTATTCAAGAGTCATTGCACTTGACTTTTCTGAAAACATGCTTCGCCAGTGTTATGATTTCATCAAGACGGATGAAAGTATCTTAAGCTCGTAAGTGATTTTGCTACCTAATTTAAGATATGAGGTCATTGAAATTCTCATTAATTAGGAGTTGTCTTTCAAGAAAGATATAATTGAACTCTTCGTGTGAAAATTTGCAGCAATCTAGCTCTTGTAAGGGCAGATGTTTCCAGATTACCTTTCTTTTCTGGATCAGTTGATGCTATACACGCAGGTGCTGCCTTGCATTGCTGGCCATCTCCGTCCAATGCAGTAAGTTGTTTAAATTTTAATATTTCCTGGAAAAAATCATCTTTGACTTAATCAATGAACTACTTTTCAATCCCGAACTAGTCAAGTTCAGCTATATCAACCCTCTATCTCCAATATTCCGCTCCATCCGGTCCATTCTATTCCAATACAACAACTAAGCTTCAGTCCCACACAAGTTGGGGTCGGTTATATGATTCCCCATTTTTTTTCATTTATTCTCATATCATCAATCATCAAATAAAATAAAAGTGAAAAATAAGTTATATGTGTGTGTGTAAATAAGCTGTAGGTTCTTGTACTTGTAAAATTTTGATCATATGAGTCTTACACTTTGGGCCTGTTTTTTCAACTTGGGATTGACTTTATGGTGACTTAACCATCTGAATTGGGATTTTATTGTTATATCTATTTCAGTTGGAACTGCAACATAAAATTGTAAAGCGCAAAAAAGTTTTAAGGTCTGCTGGGGCCTTAAGTGCAAATGAAGGATGGCTTTAATACAAAAATGTGCAAATGGAGAAAAAAAATACAAATATACATGTTTAATCTAAGACTAATAATAATAATAACCATGAGTAACAAATATATGGACAGACAAATTTTTTTCAAAAAATAATGATAAAGTGAAATATCAATTGTTTAATATCATCTCTTGAGGAGAGGCTCTCATTGGCAAGGAAAAGTATGTCTTAGAACCCTTGATGACGACACTGAAGTGAACCGGAAGCGCTCAACATGTTTTTTCGCCGCGCTTCAGGGCTTAAGTGCACCTTTGATAACACTAATAATGCCTATTTTCATAAAGAAATAATTGTACTCATGGGATCACTTTCCCTTTAATTGTTGACACCAATATCTTATTCTTGATGAGCTAGTGGACCCTCATTGCCGTGCTATTTTTGGTTGTAACGTCCAAATTTCGTTTCGTGTCTCAGTTTTAATCTAAAATTTTGCTGCTTACTGAAGTCTAAATGATTTTATGGCATTCCCAAAACCAGTGCTATTTTTGGTTGTAACGTCCAAATTTCGTTTCGTGTCTCAGTTTTAATCTAAAATTTTGCTGCTTACTGAAGTCTAAATGATTTTATGGCATTCCCAAAACCATTGAACGAAGTCGAGCTTTGAACTAATGATGCCGTTGTCTGTTTGTCTGTCAGATTGCTGAAATTAACCGGATTTTGCGTAGTGGGGGTGTATTTGTTGGTACTACATTTCTTCGAGTTAATCCTTCAGCTCCTCTGATATTGAGGGCTTTGCAGCAGGTAAATTTCATTTTCTTTCTCGTCGTTATACTCAAAATTTTCTCCATTTTAGACTTGACATGAAATTGATAGATTATAGTGGTCAAAGAAACCAACACATAAGACAACCTAAAATTCTTTGACTTTCTTCCGGTTTGAACAAAAAGGCAGTCCGGTGCACTAAGCTCCCGCTATGTGCGAGGTCCAGGCAAAGGGTCGAACCACAAGGGTCTATTGTACGCAGTCTTACCCTGCATTTCTGTTAGAGGCTGTTTCCACAGCTTGAACCCGTGACTTCTGAATCACATGGCAACAACTTTACCAGTTAAGCAAAGACTTCCCTTCTTCATGCTAGAATGCGTACCTATATTAGAAACTGCTTGACATTAACCGAAGAACACAGATATAGTCCTCTAAGTCGATCTAAACCATCAACATGAAAGAAAGCAGAAAAATATGGTCAAGATGATCTTGGAAAAGGGCTCATATCTGATAGATAATCGTTTCTATCAGAGAGATATGAAAGTAAATTTCCTTTTGATCGCAGAGTGCTACACGAACCTACAGCTTTTTTACTCAAGAGGAGATCGAAGACTTGGTTACAACCTGTGGTCTCATCAACTATACAAGTAAAGTTCAGGGAGGTTTTATCATGTTTTCCGCGGAAAAACGCTGATTTTTGTCTTGTTGAAGCTCATCATCTTCCATGTTTACTGTATATTCTTGTACTCAGATTTGCAATGTATCTCAACCCTGTAGATAAATAATAAAATTGATTCAGGCAATTGTGAATAAAATTGCTGTTAAAAGACAAATGTAACTGGACACTGGAGTGGCATATTAGCCACATGTAATATATACATTACTACTTGCCCTCATCTATTTATTGGAATCTGCTTGTATAATTTTTATTTGTCCTGAATTCAGCTTTGTAACTTAGTATCAATATTTTGAAATGATTAGGTTGGTATGTGAGTAACCTTATATAAAGAGTTAATATCAAAAACACATTTTTTTTTCGAGTTTTATACCTCAGTTATCAGTTGTTTCCTTTTGCTATTTGAGCAATCATCGTCCATGTATATTAAAACATATCTGGAAGGCTGAACTAGACTAGCCCAATTAGTGATTATCCTTTTTATCTATCTGAACTATCATCATTTACTCAACTAGTTGTGTTTAAAACTTTTAATACATAGACGATGATAGTTCAAGTGGGAAGAGAAAATTGATGTTTGAAGTTGAAATTTACGAAAAAAAATAGTTTAGATGCATTTTTTTTTTATATTATATTTATAATGTAATATTTTGATCATATCGCGGGGTAGGACTTGACTCTCAATAAAGTAAGTAAAAGTCATGTCCAAAGAGATTACCTAGTGGAGACCCAAAAAAAAAAAAGCTTTTTTCTCAAATGTCTAAATCATTTGCCCACAATTAAAAAAAGGAAGAGGATTTAAATGAATCATTCAAAGTTTTATATATAAATTTACAGAAATTCAGTAGCTTTTATTTATATTTTGTATATATATATTTAAAGAAAATTATTAACTACCAGGGAAAAAAGGTCAAATTTGCTTCTCTATTATGCAATAATGATCAATTTTACCTGATGTTATATTATCGGTATCGAAACACTTTTGTTCGTTATTACTTAAATAATTCAAATATAACCTTTTTTTTGTTAAGGTTATTTTAAATAGACACTCATTTTTACATGATACTGATATTTTGATGAAGTGTACACCATCCTAACCTATTTATTCTTCTCCTTCACTTGTTCTTCCGTAACTAGAATTTTCCTCAGAAGCTAACTTTTGAAATTAAGTTAAACTCAAAATTCATTTCTTTATCATGAATATATACACATATCTCAAATAATTTTAATTCATTATTTTCAATATAAGCCGTCGTCTTATATCATCCAAACTTTAGATATTCAATCCTGAAAATGAAGAGGATCGCTGAGATTAAATTAGATCCAAGATCAATTTCTTTTATAAAACCTCTTGTTTAATATGTGTTGTTCTTTTAGTGGTCTTTCTTATTTATGTCTGCACCACCTAGAGGAAGATTATTATTATTATTAATATTTGTATGATGAAGAAAGCATAGTGTATAATAATAAAAATAAATGTAGAAAAAAGAGCCCCCTATACACACACACACCATGTGGAAGAAGGGAATACAATAAGAATAAGGTTTTTTGAACAGAACAAAGTGAAGTAAAGCTTTTATCTTAGAGCAGAGAAATAGATCTCCCCTCGTGCAACTTCTCCATCTTTGACCTTTGACTACCATAAATATATTATCCGTCTCATTTTAGCTGTCGTTTTAGTTTCAATAAATAAAATAAAAAGTCCTTCCGATATAGCTATTACTTCCTTTGTTCTTATTTGCTTGTCTGTTTTTGACTTGGTACATCTATTAAGAAAATAATAATTGACATAGTGAGTTTACCATTTTACGCCTATTAATTGATAGAATTTCAAAATTAATTTACTCATTAAAGAGGTTCTACTATTTTCAAAAACATTAATTTTCTAAATAAATTGAGAGTATAACAGGTAAAAAAATATTTTATTTGTTAAAAATGACAAGTAAAAAATCAAAATTGGACAAGTAAAAAGGGACAGAAAGAGTACCATATTAGAAATAAACTCAATTTAATTTCCTTTCTTCAATAAATAGTTTTTCTTTCGTCTCATGTTATGTGACATCTTTTGATTGGATACGGTGTTTAAAAAAAAGATAGACTTTTTAAATTTGTAATCTAAAATAATTTTTAGATATTTGTGTGGTTGTAGAAAAATTTTAAAATTAAATTATTTCTAATTATAGTAAAGTAACATTCTTTTTTAAACAGATTCAAAAAAAAATGCCACGTAAAATGAAACGAAAGGAGTAGTAACATGTTTGTGTGTCAGCAACAAAGAGTTTGAGAGGCAATTTGACAAATGGAATAATTATGGATTATATTTGTGATAAGTCAGTTCATTGGATCCTTTGCATGTGAGATAATTTTATGACTACAAAGGTTTATTCTTTCATATTTTTTTTTATTTTTTTTAAAAAAAAGTTCTTACTTATGATCAGAAATCCTTTGTCATGTGTTTGGATCTAGTACGACATAACCTTTAAGTTAAGCCAGAATTTAGACAAAAAAATATTAAATTATTTGTCAAACTTCTTAGTTATATTTGGCAAAATAATCTAAACATATATAGTCTCTTTATATCACTAGAAGAAAATAAGAATTAGTTACGAATAACTTTTGTTACTAAACAATAAAAATCGATTACTAATCTTTTTAACGATGAAATTTTAGGAATAGTGACTTTACCATTTCAATTATTCAAACGTCACAAAGGGGGTTTAGGTTTTGGAGCATCGATTAATTTGGATCACGCTAGAGTAAAATCCATAAAATAGGGAACCGCTCCCTTCTAGAATGTTTTTCATTTTAAAGATTCAAACTCAAAACCTCATATTATTAAGAATTAAAAAAAATTATTCATTTCATCAAAACTCTCGTCAATACATTTATTTCTAGGTATTTCCTAGTAGACAAGAAAGTCTTGATTTATTTACTTTTTAACTTTGGTAGCTTCCTATGTGTAAATTCAGAAACCGTACGTTTGTAAAAAGCAAAAGGCAAAGAAAAAAAGAAAAAAGCTGTTAAGCTTAGAAAAAGGAAGGTCTATTAAAACCAAATATTATTCATATTATTTGAAATTTTTAAAATTAGAGTTGGAGTTGTGATTCATCATACGTTGCCAAGAATATTTAAAATTTAAATATAATTTTCTAAAAATAATTTGTATTTTCAATTTCTAAAAACTAGTAAAATCACACATAATGACTAATACACATTAAAGAGAATAATATATTTTTTCTGTTCGAATGTATAACAATTGATTAATAATATTGCTAAATATGGAGATGGCATAGTCGTATTGATGGAGTACTTGGATCGATCTTCACATGAAAAAAATATATATAATTAGTAATTAATGAAGAATATATTGCAGAATTAAAGGGGTGTTTAGTATGAAAGGAAAATATTTTTCATGTTTTATTAGTTAGTTAAAATATTTTTGGAAATATTTCTCTAGAATAACAAGTTCCTTGTAAATAAGGAAAATGACTTTCCTAACAGAAGTAGAAAAACAAGTTTCACGAGTCCTTGTCTACTCCCCACCCTTCCAACCCGAATATTCCACCCCTGGCCACCTCTGAACCCCCACTTTCCATCCATGTAATGCGTTGCTAGATTATATATAAATATTTTTGAGATAATATATTTTATTTAATTATCAAACACTAAAAAATAAGTAAAAAAACGCTTATTTTCTAGAAAAATACTTTCTATGAAGAACATTTTCTTCCTACCAAACACACCCTTAGTTAAACCGTTAAACACCACTAACTAACAATTGTAAATGATGATTATCATGATGATTAAATCGTTAAGCAAATCTCTTTAAATGGCAATGCCACATTTTTGTCTTTAAAACTGTTAACCTTTCAAACTTCTATTTTGAAAAATGATATGTACTATATTATCATCTTGTTCTTATTTATCATTTAACTAGGTAAATTTTCTGTGCTTCGTGTGGCCAAATACATATATTTCTTTGTGAATTTAGTCAATATAAAAGATACAAAAGTTATACTTGAAATAAATATATACTATCATACCATATGTTCTCTTTGTGGGATTGTAAACTTATTCTTCGTATTGATGGTGTGTGGCTTTATGAAACGAAAGAAAACAATAGATTCAATCAAAAAATTGTATATCATTAAAATACTACCTACAATATAATGCAATACGATATGATACATTACGAAATAAGTAATATCTAACAGTCATCCAAACGAGCAGGATTCACTAATCACCGGCTTAATTGGAGACAAATACCTAAAAACAAAGTTAATTTTTATTAAAAATAAATTTCAATAATATAAGGTCTTTTTTTGTTTTATTTTTTGTCAAAAGTTTCAAATTCCAAGATCATCTATGGGTTAAAGCATTAGGGTGCAAGAAACAAGGGCTTTCCTCAAAACTAGCAAAGGAGAGTACACATTAATTAATTAATCAAGTCATTAATTTGGTATAGTGCTTAATGAGTTGTCTTTTGTCTGCCCAACAAAATCTCCAATTAAGCCCATAACCATTGTTTCCTCAGTTTCAAATTATCTATCGTAATTTTTAAAAATAGTTATCTCTAATTATCTATCATGTTTTCTAAAAATTCAAGACTTTATTTTTTCTATTTATTATATCCTTAGCAGTTATGGTTCTTAAAGACTACAGACACATCAAAACAGTAAATATTTGATGAAGCTAGATTACATAAGATATAAATGAGGGTAAAATAGTAAAAACTCCTTCCTAATTATAGTTTTCTTAAGGTAGGTGTAAAATTAAAACCAGACAAATAATTTGAAACAGAGGGAGTATTATTTGTTTTTTAAAAAAAAATTAATTAGTTTTATTTAGAGTATTATAATTTCTTTTTTCATAAGTGGAGTAGTTAAGGATTGTTGTTTGCCATATTTTTGGTTTTCCTAGAATCCGAGTTTCCTCGTACATGTTTAATGTCTTGTCTTAGCTTTTATGAGTGCTAATAATGAAGTGGTATTAAAGTCAAGAAATATGTATGTTTATAATCATATTTTTAAATTATTAATTATTTTAATTTACTGTATTTTTTATATAATTTTCAAATATATAAATTTTATTTTATCTGAACTTACATTGAAAATTAAATATTTTAAATCTCATACTTCAAACCATTCCAAATAAAGTGAAAATGAGGCAATAATCAATAGATTGAGATTGACTATATAAATTCTTACCGTCTAAAAGACTTATCGAATAAAGTAAGATGCTTGAATTTTTGTCTGAGCAAAATAATAATTATATGAAATTTTTCCCAAATTCCTTATCTTCACTTCTATTATTCAAACGAATTACATGGACTACAACTAAGAATTTGAAAATATATTTTGTGCTTAATGGATGGAGTAAATGGTAAATATTCACACATTTTTGGTAAATATATGTCATTACTTGATGATCAAATATATAGTCCAGCTATGCACTATATATACATATCAAAGAAGTCAATATTATGACTGATATTTTGTCTATATATGAATATTAATGGCGTAGCCAGAAATTTCATGAAAGATGTTTAAGTTATTAGTAAATTTTTATTTAACTTTTTGAAAAATGGATGAATCAAAAATTTTAAAATAAAAAACTATTAGTAATTGACTTCTTTTTAAAAAAAAAATGAATATCATGCACCAATAATTTTTAAATCAAAATACTTACTAATATTTAGATCAAATAAGTTCATATTTTGTTTAATATGAAATGAATTAACATAGTGTAAAAAAAATAGAAAAAGGAGAAAAGAGGAATTTCTATCTAAAAAGAAATCACTTTTAAGGTTTAATTACTCTTATATTTCAAAAATTTAATAAATTATTATAATTACTTAATTAATAGATATAGGAAATAATTAATTATCATTATATGTTGTTGTTGCGTATGCAAACTTTAATATATAACTGTATCATATGGTATATATATATATATATATATATATATATTACGTTAAGCCCCCAAAATTTGAAGCTCAAATAAAATTTCAATAGTGAATGATTTTATTTTTTATTAGATAATATTGAAATTTGTAGGGAAAAAAAATACAAAATGTTTATAAAAAACAAAAAGGAAGATGGCATATTTTTTAACAATAGAAATATTTTAGAACTTTGAATTAAACTATTCAAATTTTATATTAGTAAATAAACTTTTTTACTATAAGATTCAATGTATTCTATTACAAACACCTGATTAATATCTCCACTTCTTAAACAACCGCACGGTCACTATATTACAAATGTAAAATAATTGAAAAATTAATCACATAATTGAGTAATCTTTGTCCAGAAAATTCCTCTGATAATCATTTCTTTTTTCTAAAATGAGATAATAATATGTTTGTACTCTCCCATCGAAATTGTGACATTTATCATCTTTTAAGAATAGCAAAATTAAGTGAATTATGCTAATCAATTTAATTGAGTTGTTAGTCTATTATGACAACGAAGGTAGTTAAATAACTCCATTTGAGATTTGCTCCATCTCCAAAAGTAACAGTGGAATATTCATTAAAATTATTATTGTCTTGTTATTTCACCGCTTTATTTTGTATATAACTATTATGTTAATGACCGAAGAAAACAAAAAAAATGTAACAAATAACAGATTTTATTAACTTTTATTGATTTAACTTACAATATGTTGAAAGTGTAAATTCATTGTGATTTAACATATTAATTTTTGAGGATTTAACTTAGAATATACGAAAAGTGTAAATTCATTACGATTTAATAATTACAACAATGTGTTTTCCCTATTTTCAAGTTAACTACTCTAACTTATTATGAATATAATATAAAATAAATAACTACTTGCAGTTACCTTTTACTATTATTGTATTGACGCGTTTGCAGATCAAAGAGGATGCTAATAAAATCAATTGCGTAAAGATTTTATTTTTATTAGATAATATTGAAATTTGTAGGGGAAAAAAGTACAAAATCTTTATGAAAAGAGAAAGAAGTCTATATATTTTTTAACAATAGAAATATTTTAAAATTTTGAATTAAACTATATAAATCTTATATTGGTAAATAAACTTTCTTATTATTAAGATCCAATGCATTTTGTTGCAAACATGTGATTAATATCTTCTTGTCTTGAATTAACCTATATCAATTAAAAATATATATTATCACTATATATATATAAAGTAACAGAATTAAATGTCTTGCAAGAACATAACACTACAAGTAAATTATATCAACAATAAATTTCTCCATGTGTGGTAATATATAAAAATTCTATTAATTCAAATAAATTTAAGATTTTTTATCTAAATTTCATGACTTCAAGTCATCAATGAATTGAGCAACACTTGTAGAGAGGTTAAATGCTTATATTTCATATTTTAATATTCTCAAATAAATGCTTATTTTCAGGTTCTAGTACTCTATTAATGAACTGTTACACGTAATTACCATTTAAATAACATAATAGTGTAAAAAACTTTTACTTTAAAGTTAGTAAACAAAACAAATTTTCACATCAAATATGTTTTGAATGACTACGATTTCATCACAATTGCATAATATATTATGCCTAAACAAGCAATCATACTTGCAATTGTCACCGGGTTGGCTTTGTGTTGTAAAAAAATAAAATCTTTGAATCAACAACTGTGAATTAGGATTATAAAAAAATGAAATGAGAAAATTGACTAAGATTTAATAATGTTCACTAGACAAGTATTTGTTTTGAAATCTGCCTAATTATTATTGAAGACAAGAAGCTCGCTAGCTCTAACCTAATTTATCAATATATGAGATTCAAAAAGCATAGTAAAAAAAAAAATAAGTTATATACATTAATAGCATTATCAATTTTTTATATTATTGGTTATACTAATATTATTTATTATTTTTTCTAGGTTGAAAATTATTGAATTACTTGTCATTACTTTTTAAGTGACATATTTATAACATGTTCGGTATAATTTTATGAGTAGAATTTAAATATTTTTTAAGTGATCTGATTTAAAGTTATTTTGCACTGATCATACATAAAAATTAGGGAAAACTTAAAATATAAAGTCTAAATTGGTAAAAAAAAAAAAAATCAAGCCAACTCATTTTTTTTTAGGGTTTAAGCTCTCAACACAAGGAGATAGAGAAAATTAGTTTATGTGGGAAAAAAATAATATGGGAGACATGGGAACAGTGCCCACGTTCTCCTCATATCTTACTCTTTTTCTCTTTATTTAATTTCATATATATATATATATATATATATCAAGGCAGAGTTAGAGAAAAAGCTACATGTTTGATAAAATTCAATAATTTTAATTTAAAATCTTATATGCAGAATTCATTAACTCAAAACATCGTTAGTTTCAATAATTTTGATTTAAAATCTTATAGTCATAATTCATTAACTCAAAACACTATTAGGTGGAACTCAATAGTTTTAGTTAAAATATAATATTTGTGTTCTTAGAATTCAGAATTCATAAGCTCAAAATATATTCAATGAAACTCAATAGTTCGATTAAAATATGATATTTGTGTTAAATAAGTTTACTTAATATGTATAAATAATTTATTCAGATAAGCTATCTTTCTAATAATTCAGATAGTACCATAAACTCGAATATTTGACTCCGCTTTTAAATATGTATGTAGTGCAAGTGAGCCTCTTGACAAAATGTTTTGTGTATGCAATCGAGGAATAAAAAATATACTTTCCTCTCTTGTGATTCTCCATAAATACACTAACATCAATACCCTAGTCCCTCTCTTTCTCCAATCAAGCCATTGTCTCATTGCTTAGCTTTTCTTTAGTACTTTGTGAGTCTTGAAGGTTGTGTTTTTATGTGATCATGGTAAGTTCTTCTTCTATTTCATTCATCAAATCTACTTTTATGTGTTGTAAGACATTTCTCTGTGTTTTTAACATAGAAATTGTTGTGTTGTTACCTTATAAGTGATCGATTGATTGTGTAAATGTTTTTTTTATCGCGATAACACCTAAATTGTGTTATGGTATGTTGATATTTAGGGAATTCAAAAGCCAACATGGTTGGAAGCTCTCTATAGAGAGAAATTCTTTGCTCCATGTTCAATTCATGAGAGTGCAAAGAAGAATGAGAAGAATATTTGTTGTTTAGATTGTTGCACAAGTATTTGCCCTCATTGTGTCATGGCACATCGTTTCCATAGACTTATTCAAATTCGACGTTACGTGTACCATGATGTTGTTCGACTTGAGGACCTAGAGAAGCTCATAGATTGCTCAAACGTTCAGGTAAATATTAAAGTCTGTAATCATCTCATCAGTTTAGCTGAAAGAATATATCCAATCATTTCTTTTAATTTGGTTCATAATTCTATTAGGCCTACACAATAAACAGTGCTAAAGTGATTTTCATCAAGAAAAGACCTCAAAATAGGCAATTCAAAGGATCTGGAAATTATTGCACTTCTTGTGATAGAAGCCTTCAAGAACCCTTTATTCATTGCTCTCTAGGATGCAAGGTAATTGATATAATATTCTCTTTAAACTTTTGTAACATGTTTACATATATATTTTCTATTACAAACCATAATTCTTATCTCATAATTGAATTATGTTTTATGCACCTATATATACGATACAAGAGGAGCTAAATCGAGTTAATTATATATAATATTCGTGAACCACTAAAACTTGTCTAATCTTTTACTCAGCTTGCACAAACTAGTCGATGAAACAAGTTCTTGTTACATTATCGACTAGTTAGTACAAGTAAAGGGTAAAAAAGTAAGAACACACATATATTTACATGAAAAACACTCTGAATCGAAAATGTAAAAATATTAAAATTAGTATCATGTACAATAAGTCTCATAATAGTTCATGTACACAAAATTCTATTGAGTGACAATATTAATTTTTGAATTTCATTGATGATTAGGTGGATTTTGTGCTACACCACTACAATGACATTTCTCCATTCTTAAGGAGATGTACAACTTTACAACTTGGTCCGGACTTCTTTATCCCTAATGACATGGCTGATTATGACACGGCCCAATCGACGATCGTGGACAACGATGAGCCCTGGGGCTCATCGTTGACGTCTGGATCGTCGTCGGGATCGGAGAACATGATGTTGATGAGTACTACTAATAATTTTCCATGTGTGAGGAAGAAAAGAAGTGGATTATATGTGTGTGGAAGAATTACAATCAATAGTTATAATAAAAACATAAGTGATGAAGACATGGCTACTAGCATGAGTAGAAGAAAAGGGATTCCTCATAGGTCACCTTTGTGTTAGAATTTAATAATTTACTAGAATTATTTCACATTTTTACTTTGACCACTTTCAAATTCAGAAATTTTTAATTATTCTTGGCTCACTGCTCATGACACACACACCCCCCCCCACACCCCACCCCACCCCTAATCACACATACACACACAATTTTTGGGATTAATTAATTACTTGGTCGGGGTGTTTTGTCTTAATGGCATCACGTGACTCTAGGTTATTATATGGTTTTTTTAATTTTGTATAAGATGATTTTATATTTCTACAATGACATAATAATAATGCTAAGTTTAGGAATTCGAAGGGATTCCTTTGTTAAACTTGATTTATTTACATGCAAGTTGTTGTACATGAAGGCGCCAGTTAAATAGTTATTTGTTCAATCATATTCAGAGATTTTGAGTTCGAATTCAAATATGAAAAAAAACTAATAGAAAATGTTTTTTTTTTTAATAATGGCTTTAAATAGTATGAATCCGACTTAGTTAAGATTTCAGAATATGAAACGTTAGTTGAAAATCGAATAAAAAAGATAAAGAAGTTGGTTGTTTAGTAAAATACGGATTTTGTATACTATATAGCTTCTAATTAAAATAATAATCGACAAATATATATCTTTTTTTTTGTGTATTACTATATAGTATACAAAAAAAATAAGCTCAATTAGTATTTGGTATTAACAAAAAGTTTAAACATGGTACATAGAGCACTTAAAAAATTGCAAAATTATCATGTCAAAGTATGATCTTTGTCACCCTCTCGTGCTAAAGTTTGAAAATTGAAGAACAATAATTTTCAATTGTAGCATCATTTGTTTGACTTTGACCCTATAAAAACAGACTCACTATTTTATTTTACGTGTAATTATTACCCTACTATATAAAAAAAAAATATTAAACAGCAAACAAAATTATCCTGTTAAATATTTTACTATAAATAATACTCATAAAATAAAACGAAGGGACTATGATATAAGTGTAATTAGCTCAAATCGTGGAGCAAGAATAACAAATTATGTATCTTTCAATAAATAAGCCCCGCGGGCCCCTCTCTGATAAGGAAGGAAACAAAATAATCTCAATTTTACGACAAAACACAGTCGGAGTTCGAAAATCCTCTTCGATGAAAAATTATATTATATATGATTAAAAATACTTCTTACGTAAATATAATAGATATTGAACCTCCTTCGATTAATTCATGATCATGTGTTTACTTCTTTAGATTTTTAACCTCTTTAGTATAACTTCTGACTCTGCTACTAAACATAGCATATTTAAATTAAAAAGAAGAAAGGGTAAAAGTTAATAATTTACATTAGTGTTTATTATTGACCAGTCAACTGAACAACCACTATTTATATGGTCCAATCATCTTATTGAGTTGAAGTTTTATGTCTATAATTTTTTTTATAATCATGTTAGGTATAAGTTAATTATAGAGAAAATTATATTATTGGGACAGAAACTGTCATTGTGAGAAGATAAATGTTTGGAATAAGGTTTAAGCATAGTGTTTCTACTTTACATGAGATCTAATAATACATGTGTTCAATAAGCCATTTTATTGATTTCATTAAGTCTCATATCATATTGTACATCCATAAACACATTCCAAACACACGATTATCCTCGAATGAGTCCTGACTAGCTACAAAATATTACGATGCCTCATATTCCTCCTTCTTATATGATGTCTATCCTCGAATGTCTAATTTAATTATTCTTAATTGTCAGAAGATATTTGGCCTTGTACATATCAAAAGGAGTAAAAAAAGAAATGTGGATTTGGTTGACTCGATTATCCTCAAATGAGTCCTGACTAGCTAAAAAATGTTACGATGCTTCACATTCCTCCTTCGTATATGATGTCCGTCCTCGAATGTCTAATTTAATTATTCTTAATTGTCAGAAGATATTTGGCCTTGTACATATCAAAAGGAGTAAAAAAGAAATGTGGATTTGGTTGACTCGATTATCCTCAAATGAGTCCTGACTAGCTAAAAAATGTTACGATGCTTCACATTCCTCCTTCGTATATGATGTCCGTCCTCGAATGTCTAATTTAATTATTCTTAATTGTCAGAAGATATTTGGCCTTGTACATATCAAAAGGAGTAAAAAAGAAATGTGGATTTGGTTGACTCGATTATCCTCAAATGAGTCCTGACTAGCTAAAAAATGTTACGATGCTTCACATTCCTCCTTCGTATATGATGTCCGTCCTCGAATGTCTAATTTAATTATTCTTAATTGTCAGAAGATATTTGGCCTTGTACATATCAAAAGGAGTAAAAAAGAAATGTGGATTTGGTTGACTCGATTATCCTCAAATGAGTCCTGACTAGCTAAAAAATGTTACGATGCTTCACATTCCTCCTTCGTATATGATGTCCGTCCTCGAATGTCTAATTTAATTATTCTTAATTGTCAGAAGATATTTGGCCTTGTACATATCAAAAGGAGTAAAAA
>JAJONR010001615.1:0-100427 GCA_029582245.1 Solanum etuberosum | reverse complement strand
AAGAACTTGATTAGAAGTCTTGAAACCCTAGCTTGAAGGTAAACAATCAAGAAAACCTTTCTTGAGATTCTTGAATTAGTTTCTTGAAATCTCTATGGACAAGATTTATGATTTTCATTAGTGATTCATAATTGTATGGAGGAACTTGAGTTGGAAAAAATGGAATTCTTGGAGAAAAACTTACCTTGAAGAAGAATCTCGAAAAGGATGGAAAGAATCTTGAAAAAGATTGAAATAATCTTGAATCGAGTCTTCTACTTTGATTTTTCCTTAGAGTTTTGCCCTAGGGTTTGAGAGAGAAGAGAATGCTGAATTAAAAGATAAAAATCTGATTGTTTTGAGCCTTTTATTAGTCAAGAAATTCGTTCAGGGTTTTCTTGGATGTAAAAAGAGAAAAATGACCCTTTTTAATGTTTTCCCGTCGGCTAATTTGTAATAGCACTGTATCAGGTTACTAAAATAGTCATAACTTTTTACTCAGAAATTTGATTGATGCGAAACTGGTGGCATTGGAAAGTAGATTCAAATACCTTTAATTTGATAGGTTAAGACCCACATAACTCTTTATATTCTAAGAGATATGGTCGTTTGAAGTTGACCCATGTAGAATCTTACATCAAAACTTAATCGATAAGGAAACTTCAAGAACACTTATAAATAACTCATCAAGAAATTAAATTGCTCAATATTTATGAATAGATTCGCAAAAGAAACTCATGATTGGCTTGTGGGGAACGAACCAAACACTATGGAAGCTTACATACCTCAAAGAAGTAGGTTCTTAGTGAAATCTTAAATTTCTAGAACGAACTCTTGAAACTTTGAACTTTTTCTCCTCTTGAATCTTCTCTCTAAAACCCTAAACATTTTTGGGGATGAATGAAACTAATTTTAATTAGTTTAGACCCTTAATTGGGTGTATTTCGCATTTAGAATAAGTGGGGTTAAGGAAAAGACTAAAACACCTCTCCTATTTTCAGGTAAATTTCCTTAAATGGACAGCCTAACTTCAACAGGGCATCTCCCTCATACGAGCTCGAAAATTAGCAAACTCGATGGCGTTGGAAAGAGGACTCAGAGATCTTTCATTTGATATCTTGTGGGTCTCCTAACTCATCATGTACTGAAAGTTATGGTCATTTTAAGTTGACCCAAAACTTAGAAGAACCTAGGAATGACTTGAATGAATTTTCTTTAATTCTTTTTGGAACTCAAGGTGCTATATCTAGTGATCTTAATACTTAAGAAATTTTAAATTCCATGGTAAAATCCTACTCACAACGAAGAATGGTTCGAACCTTAGTTCAAAAAATTTCTGAGGTGTTACATCAATTTCCACACTTAAAATGTTCATTATTCCTTGAGAGATCATATATATCTAAATCATAACTCTTGAATTCACATTTCAAATTCAAGTAAAGATTAAGAGTAATGTTTGAGAAAGTCTTTTGAGTCATTTTTGAGAAGTCTTTTACAATCTTTTTTAATTTGTTTTAAGACTTGAGTAAACGAGTATGAGAATGAGAAGAGTTGAGTTTCATATTTTAAAATGAGTAAACACTTTTACATTTAAAACGAGAGGAAACCTTGATTTCCAAATGAGTTCATGAGGAGTTTTGAATATTATCTATTTTTAGAGAATCTTTTGAGTAATTATATCAAATTGAGGAAAAGTTATGTTTTAAAATATGAGTATGAGTATATATTATTGGGAGTAGTATTGACCGCCGATATGAGGATGAGTTCAGACAACTCAAAATCCACATAAACCATGTATGCAAACATGGGTAAAGGATCATACTTTTTAGATGATTCTTTATTGCTTTTAAAGCATAACTTAGTGGATCCACTTAGTTAAGGATGTCCTATACTTCGGCAAGGTATAGGACAATTTTGGCAGCGTGGGCGAGAGACGTTGTATCATCACATAGCTCATAGTGATGGTTGTCGGTTAGAGAATCTCCCAAATATGAGTAAAGAGTTTATTACTGTATTTTTACATACATTGAGTTATTATCGACTGTTTTAAAAGCTTTATTTAAACTGCATCTTTATTGATGCTTCTATATTGAGTTGAGTTGAGTAAAGTCTAGATGAGGTAAGTATGTTCTTCCTTTTTATCGGTTCGACCGTATGTCTATGCTTTAGAGTTACCATTGCATGCTCGTACATTCAATGTACTGACTCCATTTGGCCTGCATCTTTCATGATGTAGATACATGTATTCAGGGTCATCAACAGGCGCTCCGTTGATACCACTTACAATTCCAGATTTGCTTTGGTGAGCCTCCTTGCATCTGGAGGATTTCCAATTTATCTATTAGTTTTGTTAGGTTGTTGTGGGTCTTGTCCCTACTTCCATCGCAGTATTTTAGAGGCTTCATAGATAGTAGTAGTTGAGGAGTCTTTTTCTAATTTCCCTTGTTGGTGTTTTAAAGACTAAGAGTTCACATGATTATATTGAGTTAAATTATTTGAATTACGATACGCTTATGAAATGAGTTTTGTTTTGAGATTACTATTTCAATTGAGTAAGTCTTCCGCTTAGTAATGAGCCAGGCCAAGGGTTTGCTTGGGGACCAGCAATGGTTCTCGAGTGCCGGCCACGTCCACGGTGTAGGCTCGGGGAGTGACAAACTTCGTATCAGAGCACATAGTTCAAGAGTCCTCGGGTATCTATGAAGCCATGTATGTAGAGTCCTATTTATTGGTGTGACGCGCGCCACATCTTTAATTAGGAGGTTACGACATTTAGGAAATATTTCACTTCTTTCATACTCTTTTCATGCGATAGAGTTCAACTCTATAAAAGTTTCCTTCTAATTTATGCTTGCGCATATTTTTTAGATCATGCCTCCATGAAGAGCTGTTTGAGGTCATCGTGCTAGGAGAAATTTTGATCCCCAGGATCAAGGGGTACCCAATGCACAAGAAGTGCAACCCCAAGGATTGGTCACTAATGCTGAGTTCCGGGATGCTATCCGGATGTTGAGTCAAGTTGTGACAAACAAGGCTGGTCATAAGAGAGGGGTTGATCGGGATGTGGCTGAAAAATCAAGGATCCTCGAGTTCTTGAGGATGAATCCTCCAAAATTCAGTGGGTCAAATGTCACTGGGGATTAAGAACTTTATGGAGGAGATGCAAATGGTGTTTGAGGTTATGCATGTTGCTGATGTTGATCAAGTGGAGTTAGATGCATACCAACTCAAGGGTGTGGAGAGGATTTGGTACGACCAATGGAAAGAGAGCAGCGCTGAAGAAGCACCAATTGTGAGCTAGGTTGTGTTCAAAAGTTCCTTCATGGGGTGTTTCTTTCCCCATGAGCTGAGAGAGGCAAAGGTAAGTGAATTCCTCACTGTTAAGCAGGAGTCCATGAGTGTGCATGAGTACAGCATCAAGATCACTCAACTGTCCCATTATGCTCTGGAGATGGTTGCTTATATGAGGAACAAGATGAGTCTGTTTGTGTATGGCTTCTATCAAGCAAAGAGTGTAAGACTGATATGTTGATAGGAAACATGGACATAGCGAGGCTTATGATCCATGTGCAGCAGGTTGAGGAAGACAAGTTGAGAGAGAGGGAGGAGTTCTGCAGTAAGAAGGCTAACACCACAGGTAATGAGTTCAGACAATAGAAGACCGAAAATGTAAACCGGTCATCTTTTCAACAAAATCCACCTAGACCTGCACCATTACCTGCTAGTGCAACTGCACCAAAGAATAGAGCTGAGTTTAGGAATCATAATCCGCAGAACTTCATAGTTCGACCTACTTAATCTCAAGAAAGTCTTGCACAAGGGACCAACTTGACTCCTTTCTTTTCTAAGTGCAGTAGAAACCACCTAGGAGAATGTCGTTATGGCTCCATGGGTTGTTTCAAGAAAGGCCAGATAGGTCACTTTATGAGTGAATGCCCTAAGAATATGCAAGGTAATAGTAATGGGGGCAATAGAGCCCAATCTTCTTCAGCGGCTGCGACAGACAGAGCTACACCTAGATGAGCTACTTCAGGGACAGGTGGAGGAGCAAACCATCTGTATGTTATCACTAGTCGCCAAGAGCAAGAGAATTCACGTGATGTTGTCACTGGTATGATCAAAGTATTTACTTTTGATGTATATGCATTACTTCATCCAGGTGCAAGTCTATCTTTTGTGACTCTGTATATAGCTATGAAGTTTGATAGTCTTCCCGAACGACTTCTTGAGCCCTTCAGTGTTTCTACACCTGTTGGTGAGTCTATTCTAGCTGAAAGACATTATCGTTATTGTGGCATCTCTATCAATCATAAGGACACCATGGCTAACTTAGTCAAGTTAGACATGTTGGACTTTGATGTTATTCTAGGTATGGACTGGCTTCATGCTTGTTATGCCTCAGTTAATTGTAAAACTCAAGTAGTTAACTTCCAATTTCCTAATAAGCCAGTTATTGAGTGGAGAAGTAGTTTAGCAGTGCCTAAGGGTCATTTTATTCCGTACCTTAAGACCAGAAAGTTAGTTTCCTAGGGGTGCATCTATTACTTAGTCTGAGTTAATGACTCTAGTGTTGAGACACCGCCTATTCATTCAGTTCCAGTTGTGAGTGAGTTTCCAGAGGTGTTTCCAGATGATTTTCCCAGAGTCCCACCTGAGAGAGAAATAGACTTTGGAATAGATATGCTTCCTGATACTCGACCTATTTCTATTTTGCCATATATAATGGCTCCAGCTGAGTTGAAAGAGTTAAAAGAGAAATTGAAAGATCTTCTTAATAATGGTTTTATTCGACCTATTGACTCACCTTAAAGAGCTGCAGTCTTATTTGTGACAAATAAAGATGGTTCTCTTAGAATGTGTATTGATTACCGTCAGTTGAACAGAGTTACTATCAAAAATAAGTATCCACTTCCGAGAAATGAAGATCTTTTCGATCAACTTCAGGGTGCCACTTGTTTTTCTAATATAGACCTCACATCTGGCTATCATTAGTTGAGGGTAAGAGAGAGTGATATTCCAAAGACAGCATTCAGGACCCATTATGGTTATTATGAGTTTCTTGTTATGTCTCTAATACTCCTGTAACATTCATGGATCTTATGAACAGAGTGCTTAAGCCATATCTAGACATGTTTGTGATCGTATTCATTGATGACATTCTAATTTATTCGAGGAATGAGAAGGATCATGCTAGTCATCTCAGAGTAGTTCTCCAAACTCTCAGAGATAGAGAGTTATATGCCAAATTTCTAAGTGTGAGTTTTGGCTTGAGTCAGTGGCGTTCTTAGGCCACATTGTTTATGGTGAAGGGATTCGAGTTGACACTCAAAAAATTTAAGTAGTATAGAACTCGCCAAGAGTCATATCTCCAACTGATATAAGGAGTTTCTTGGGATTGGTTGGTTACTGTAGAAGGCTTGTTGAGGGGTTTTCATCAATTTCCTCCCCGTTGACCAAGTTGACTCAGAAAATAGTTAAGTTTCAATGGTCTTAGGCTTGTGAGAAAAGCTTTCAGGAATTGAAAACGCAGTTGACTACTGCCCCAGTGTTGACCCTACCAGAGGGTACACAAGGCTTTGTTGTGTACTTTGGTGCGTCCAGAGTTGGACTTGGTTGTGTATTGATGCAAAATGGTAAGGTTATAGCCTATGCATCCAAACAACTTAAGATTCACGAGAAGAACTACCCAACCCATAATCTAGAGTTAATTTATATGATGTTCATGTAGATGTGTTAACCGATCACAAGAGTCTTCAATATGTTTTCAGTCAGAGAGACCTTAATCTTAGATAGAGGAGGTGGTTAGATTTACTCAAGGATTACGACATTAGTATCCTCTATCACCCAGGTTAGGCTAATGTTGTTGCTGATGCCTTGAGCAGGTTGTCTATGGGTAGTACTACCCATGTTGAGGAAGGCAAGAAAGAATTAGCCAAGGATGTGCATAGACTTGCACGGTTGTAAGTCCGGTTGTAAGATTCCAATGAAGGTTGAGTGGTGGTGATGAATGGGCCTGAATCATAATTAGTGTCCGAAGTGAAAGAGAAACAAGACCAAGATCCTGTTTTGCTTGAATTGAAGGCAAATGTTCATAAGCAGAAAGTGATGGCTTTTGAACAAGGAGAGATGGTGTGTTTAGGTATCAAGGTAGATTGTGTGTACCAAAGGTGGATAAAATCTAAGAGATGATCATGGAGGAAGCTCATAGCTCCAGATATTCAATCCATCCTGGTTCGACAAAGATGTATCGTGAGTTGAGGGAAGTCTATTGGTGGATTAGTATGAAAATGTGTATTACAGAGTTCGTCGCTAAGTGCCCGAATTGCCAACAAGTCAAGGTATAGCACCAAAAGGCCCGATGGTATGGCTTAGAACATAGATCATTCGGAATGGAAGTTGGAGATGATCAACATGGATTTCGTTACTGGGTTGCCGCGGTGTCGCAGGCAGCATGATTCAATTTGGGTGATTGTAGATCAGATGACTAAATCAACCTATTTCTTGTCGGTAAAGACTACTTTTTTGGTAGAAGATTATGCCAGGTTATATATTCAATATATAGTCAAACTTCATCGAGTTCTTGTGTCCATAATTTCATATAGAGGTGCAAAATTCACCGTACAATTTTGGAAGTCTTTCCAGAAAGGTTTGGGTTGAAAGTAAATTTGACTACTGCTTTCCATCCTCAGACTGATGGTCAAGTAAAGCGTACGATCCAGACTTTAGAGGATATGCTGAGGGCTTGTGCGATCGATTTCGAAGGTAATTGGGATGATCACTTACCCCTCATAGAGTTTGCGTACAAAAATAGCTATCACTCTAGCATCCAGATGGCTCCTTATAAGGCTCTTTATGGGCGAAGATGTAGATCTCATATCGGATGGTTGGAGGTCGGTGAAGCTGGGCTGATAGGACCAGACTTGGTTCATCAAGCTATGGACAAATTGAAGATCATTCAAGAAAGGGTGAAAACAACGTAGAGTCGTCAGAAATCCTATACCGATGTTAGGAGAAGAGACTTAGATTTTGAGGTGGATGATTAGGTTTACTTGAAGGTTTCACCCATGAAGGATGTAATGAGATTTGGTAAGAAGGGGAGGCTTAGTCCCTGATACATTGGTCCTTACTGGATATCCAAAAGAATTGGCAATATAACTTATGACTTGGAGCTACAGTCAGAGTTAGCAGCAGTTCATCCGGTACTCCACATTTCCATGTTGAAGAAGTGTATGGGCGATCCTTCACTTATTATACCTGCTGAGAATATTGGTATCAAGGACAACCTATTTTATGAAGAGATACCCGTTGAAATTCTTGATCGTCAGGTTCACAGGATGAGAACCAACGAGGTTGCATCAGTCAAAGTTTTATGGAGAAATCAGTTTGTTGAGGAAGGTACTTGGGAAGTTGAGGAGGATATGAAGAAGATATACCCTTATCTCTTTCCTTCTGGAGAAATTCAATACCAAGGTAATAACTTTTGTCAATAACTCCTTACATTGATATGTTGAACTATGATCTATTTGCATGTTGGGTTTTTGAGTTGGGTGTTAGGCGTTTTCCCACCCCTTTTCATTTAAGAGTTGTCTCATTCAAGGATGAATGTTCCCAAGGGGGAGATATTGTAACACCTCGATCTTAGAAAGGGCTAATTTTAGAAAGAACTAAATTAGAAATAGCCAATTTGAGATTAGTGAAAGTTATTCTTAAATTATGAGTTTTGGGTCAACTTCAAACGACCATAACTTCCAGCACAGGATGAGTTACGTGTCCCATGAGATATCAAATTGAAGGTCGTTGATTCCTCTTTACAACACCATGGAGTTTGCTAAATTCTGAGTTTGGATGAGGGAGATATGCCCATTTGGGTACAACCTATCCAGTTAAGGAAATTCATCCGAATTAAGGAGGGGTATTTTGGTCTTTTCCTTATCCCATTTTCTTTAAACGTTTTTTCACCAAAATAGGAATCTTAACTGATTGAGATCAGTTTTCACAAATTCCTAAACATGTTTAGGGTTTTAGAGAGAAGTCCAAGAGGAGAAAAAGGAGAAGTTCAAGCATTCATTCGAATTTGAGGATTTTCGCCAAGAACTTGGTTTCTTACGAGGGATGTAAGTTTTCATAGTAATGGGTTCGTTCACCGTCATGCCAATCATGAGTTTTTCCTTATGAATTTGTTCATGAGATTGAGTATATTGAAAATCTTGTTGAGTTCTTGAGGTTTTACTTCTTCATTCTTAAATATGGAGTTTTGTTGAGTTCTCGAGGTGAGGGTCTTGCGTTTGAGAGTTGTTCTTGAGGATTTTTTAGTGGGTTTTCATTTACTCTTGTTGGATTTGTGAATTGAAATGAGGTTGGGAGTCAATCATTCAATTCTAGATGAGTTAGGCCTTGAATTGAAGCAAGAAAATTCGTCAAAATTTGGGTAGAGAGGTGGGGAGCCGCACCAGCATAGCGCCCAAACTACTATTCAGTAGTTTGGGGCCTGGCGCACCGTGCCACTCAATGCGCCCCAACTATTGTTAAGTAGTTTTGGGGCTGGTGCCCTGCGCCACTCAGTGCGCTAGGGTCGGTAGCTCCCCTACCCTTCTGTCCTTCTTTTCGTGTAAGTTCCCTCGAATCATACCTTTGTTCTCTTGTCGATTTCCATACTTAAAATCTTCATTATTCCTTGAGATATCCTATATATCCAAATCATTGCTCATGAATTCACATTTCAAATTCAAGTAAAGATTAAGAGTAAAGTTTGAGGAAGTCTTTTGACTCATTTTGGAGAAGTCTTTTACAATCTTTTATAACTTGTTTTAATAATTGAGTAAACGAGTATGAGAATGAGAAGAGTTGAGTTTCATGTTTTAAAATACGTATAAGGGAAATAAGTATTCCCAAGTGTAAACACTTTTACATTTAAAACGAGAGGAAACCTTGATTTCCAAATGAGTTCATGAGGAGTTTTTAGTATTATCTCTTTTAAGAGAATCTTTTGAGTAATTATCTCAAATTGAGGAAGAGTTATGTTTTAGACATATGAGCATGAGTATATATATTATTGGGAGTAGTATTGAGCACTAATATAGGGATGACTTTAGAAAACTCAAAATCCACATAAATCATGTATGCCAACATTGGGAAAGGATCATACTTTTTAGATGATTCCTTATTGCTTTTAAAGAATAGTTTAGTGGGTACACTTGGTTGAGGATGTCCTATACTCCGGCAAGGTATAGGACAGTTCTGGCAGTGTGGGGGAGACGTTGTATCATCACATAACTCATAGTGATTGTTGTCGGTTAGAGAATCTCTCAAATATGAGTAAAGAGTTTATTATTGTATTTTTACATACATTGAATTATCATCTACTTTTTAAAAAGCTTACTTTATATTGCATCTTTATTGTTGCGTTTATATTGAGTTGAGTTGAGTATCCTTGAATTGAGTTGAGTTGAGATGAGGTGAGTATGTTCTTCCTTTTTATCAGTTTGAGCTTACATATGTGCTTTAGAGTTCTCCTTGCATGCTCATACATTCAATGTACTCACGCCATTTGGCCTGGATCTTTCATGATGCAGATACAGGCATTCAGGGTCATCAATAGGCGCTCTGTTGATGCCACTTGCAGTTCCAGATTTGCTTTGGTGAGCCTCCCTGCTTCCGCAGGATTTCCCATTTATCTTTCAGTTTTGTTAGGATGTCGTGGGTCATGTCCCGACTTCCATCGCAGTATTTTAGAGAATTCATAGACAGTAGTAGTTGAGGAGTCTGTTTCTCATTTTTGTTGTTACTGTTTTAAAGACTGTAAGTTGAGCACTTATATTCACATGAGTATATTGAGTTAAATTATTTGAATTACGATACCCTTGTGAGTTGTGTTTTTTTTAAATTTCTATGTCAATTGAGTAAATCTTCCGCTGAGTAATGAGCCAGGCCAAGGGTTCGCTTAGGGATTAGCAACGGTTCTTGAGTTTCAGCCACGTCCAGGGTGTAGGCTCAAGGCGTGACAATTAGCTTCTATAAACTCTATTCACCTTTGAGAATTTCTATATGTTAAAATCACATTTAATTTACATTCCGAATTAAAATGATTTTAAGAGGAAAGTTCAACATGTCTTTTTGAGTCATTTTGAGGATTCTTTTATGATCAACTATAGTTTTAAACTATGATTTTGAGAAAGTAAATATGAGAAATGAGAAGAGTTGTAATCATGTTTGAGAAATGATATAAGGGTACTAAGTATTTCCAAAAGTAATATGTTTACATATAAAATAGAGAAACTTTAATTTCTAAATGAGTTTATGAGTTCATAGACGTTTCAGATTATTACCTCTTTTAAAAGGATATATTGAGTAATTACCTCAAACTGAGAAAGAGAATGTTTTAACATTGAGCATGAGTATATATATCTATTGGGAATAGTATTGAGCACCGATATGGGATGAGTTTAGACAACTCACATTCCTATTAAACCATGTAGTCAACATGGGTAAAGGATCATACTTTTTAGACGACTCCTTATTGCTTTTACGCATAACTCAGTTGATCCACTTAATTGAGGTGTTCTATAACCCGTCAAGGTATAGTACAATTTTGGTAGCGTGGACGAGACGTTGTATCATCACATAGCTCATAGTGATTGTTGTCGGTTAGAGAATCTCCCAAATAAGAGTAAAGAATAACTTATAGTATTTTTATGCATCTCTAGTTAACATTTTTGTTTATAAAGCTTTAAAAAATGCATCTCTTATTATTGCTTTTGTATTGGAGTTGAGTTGAGGTGAGTATATTTTTCAGTCCTATCAGTTCAGTTGTTTATGCTTTCAGTTTCCCCTTACATGCTCGTACAATCAATGTACTGACATCATTCGATCTGCATATTTTTATGGCACAAATACAAGTGCTTAGGGTCAACAACCGGTGCTGCGTTGATACCACTTGCATTCCAGCTAGGTTTGGTGAGCCTCCTTGCTTTCTGGAGGGCGTCACACTTATTTCCAGCTTTTTATTAAGTTGACGAGGGTTCTGTCCCGACATCTGGCTTAGTACTTAGAGTCTTCATAGATAGTTAGACGTTGATGAGTCTCTTGTTATTTCCCCATTCATGTTGAGTCGTTCTGAGATGTTCTGAGAGAATTGATTAATAACTTCATAAATATTTCCAGATGTTCCTTTGAGTTGAGTTTGATTTAGTCTTTGAGCCTATTATGCAGTTGAAATTCCTATTTCTATTTTAGTATGTCTTCCGCTAAGTAGTCAGCAATGCCAAGGGTTCGTTTGGAGACAAACGATGGTTCTCGAGTGCCGGCCACTTCCAAGGTGTAGGCGCGGGGAGTGACAAACTTGGTATCAAAGTACAGAGTTCAAGAGTCCTAGGGTGTCTATGAAGTCGTGTTTGTAGAGTCCTCTTTATCGATGTGAAGAACGCCACATCTATAATTAGGAGGCTACGATATTTAGGAAACATTTCACTTTCTTCTTAATCCATTTCATGCGATAGAGTTAAACTCTATGAAATTTTCTTTTAACTCATGCTTACGCATATCTTTTCAGATCATACCTCCACGAAGTGCTGTTCGAGTAAGTCCTGCTAGGAGGAATGTGAATCCTCACGGCCAAGAAATTCAGAATGCACTAGAAGTGCAACCCCCTCAAGGGGATGTCACCAACACTGAATTCAAGAATGTTATCCAGAGTTGACTCAGGTCGTGGAAATCAGGCTGGACAACAAAGAATAGGTTGTCAGGATGTGGTTGATACATCCAGAATCCATGAGTTTCTGAGGATGAATCCCCAAGATTTCTCAGGGTCGAAGGTCACTTAAGATCCGGAGAACTTTGTGGAGCAACTTCAAAAGGTGTTTGAGGTTATGCGTGTTGTCGATGCACAACATGTGGAGTTACCTTAATATCATCTCAAAGGTGTGTCTAGAATATGGCATGACCAATGGAAGAAGAACAGGGCATAGGGGGCACCACCTTTGAGTTGGGCAGTATTTTGAGAGGCTTTCTTGGGGTGTTTCTTTCCCTGCGAGCTAAGGGCAGCACATGTAAGAGAATTTCTAAAAACAAAAGTCTATGAGTATGCAAGAGTAAAGCCTGAAGTTCATTCAGCTATCCCATTATGCTGCGGAGATGGTGGCTGATATGAGGAGCAGAATGAGTTTATTTCTGTCTGGGTTATCCTCTTTGTCAAGTCAGGAAGGTAAGGCGGCTATGTTGATAGGAGACATGGACATATTCAGGCTCATGATCCATGTGCAGAAGGTTGAGGAGGACAAGCTGAAAGACATGGAAGAGTTACACAGTAAGAGGGCTAAGAAAGCAAATCATGAGTCCGGCCAGCAGAAGACTGGTAATGTGAATTGGTCCTCCTTTCAGCAAAGATCATTTGGGCATGCTCCATCGTCAATTAGTGCACCTGCAAAAAAGAACAGGAATTATTTCAGGAACTAGAACTCCCAAAATTTTAGAGCTCGGCCTACTCAGTCTCCGGGTAGTGTGGCAGAAGGGGCTAATTGGACCCCACATGTGCTAAGTGTGGTAGGAACCAACAAGTAGCGTGTTGTGATGGCTCCAATGGTTGCTTCAAGTGTAGTCCGACAGGTCACTTTATGAGAGAGTGCCCTTAGAACAAGTAGGGTAATGGGGGTAATAGAGCCTAATCTTCTTCAGCAGCCTCGGCAGACAAAGCTACTATGAGAGGAGCTACTTCAGGGACATGCGGAGGAGTAAACCGTCTGTATGCTATAACTAGTCGCCCAGATCAGGAGATTTCACCAGAATTTCTTACTCATATGCTTAAAGTTTTTACGTTTGATGTTTATGCCTTAATTGATCAAGTTACGAGTGTGTCTTTTTGACTCCCTATGTAGCCATGAGGTTCGATACTAGTGTCCTAACAACTTCTTGAGCCCTCCATTGTTTCCACACTTATTGGTTAGTCTATTCTAGTATAAAGAGTTTATCATGATTATACTATCTCTGTCAATCATAAGGACAACATGGCTGACTTAGTCGAGCTAGACATGGTGGACTTTGATGTTATTCTAGGTGTGGACTGGCTTCATGTTGTTTATGCCTCTGTTGATTGTAGGACACGAGTAGTCAAGTTTTATTTTCTAATGAGCTAGTTTTAGAGTAAAGGAGTTGTTCAGCAGTGCCTAAGGGTAATTTTATTTCATACCTTAAGGCCAAAGAGTTAGTCTCTAAGGGGTGCATCTATCACTTAGTCTTAGTTAATGACTCAAGTGTTGAGACACCGCTTATTTAGTCAGTCCAGTTGTGAGTGAGTTTCCAGAGGTCTTTCCAAATGATCTTCCCGGAGTCCCTGCTGAGAGAGAAAAAGACTTTGGCATAGACATTCTTCTTGATACTCAACCTATCTCTATTCCACCATATAGAATGGCTCCAACTGAGTTAAAAGAGAAGTTGAGTGATCTTCTTGTTATCCGACCTAGTGTCTCACATTGGGGTGCTCTTGTCTTATTTGTGATGAAGAAAGTTGTTTCCCTTACAATGTTTCTCGATTTACCGCCAGTTGAACAAGGTCACCATAAAGCATAAGTATCCCATTCCGAAAATTGTTGACCTTTTCGACCAACTTCAGGGTGCCACTTGCTTCTCTTAGATAGACCTCAGATATGGCTATCATTAGTTGAGAGTAAGAGAAAGTGACATCCCGAAAACAACATTCAGGACTCGTTATGTTCACTGTGAGTTCCTTGTGATATGTTTTGTCTAGACCTATTCTCATGCATAATTCATGGATCTTATGAACAGAGTGTATAAGACATATCTTGACATGTTTGTTATCTTATTTATTGATGACATACGTATTTATTCGAGGAATGAGGAAGATCATGCTAATCATCTCAGAATAGTTCTCCAGACTCTCAAGGATTGAGAGTTATATGCCAAATTTTCTAAGTGTGAGTTCTGGCTTGAGTCTGTGCCGTTCTTAGGCAACATGTATCGGGTGAAAGGATTTGAGTTGACACTCAAAAGATCAAAGCAATGAAGAACTGGCCCAGGCCCAAATTTCAAACTGATATAAGGAGTTCATTGGATTGGCTTGTTACAACATATGGTTCTTCGAGGGGTTTTCATCTACTTATTCCCTGTTGACTAAGTTGACATACAAAATAGCTAAGTTTCAATGGCCTGAAGCTTGTGAGAAAAGCTTTAAGGAATTGAAAACTCAGTTGACTACTGCCTTAGTGTTGACCCTACCAGAGGGTACAACAGGCTTCATTGTTTATTGTGATGTGTCCAGAGTTGGACTTGGTTGTGTATTGATGCGGAGTGGTAAGGTTATAGCCTATGCCTCTAGACAACTTAAGATGCACGAGAAGAATTACCCGACTCATGATCTCGAGTTGGCAGCAGTAGTGTTTGCTCTCAAAATATGGCGTCACTATCTATATGGTGTTCATGTGGATGTGTTCACCGACCACAAGTGTCACGACCCAGGGGTACCCCCTAGACGTAACATGGCGTACAAGACTTCGAAGGACCCCATAAAAGCCACTTAGGTTTCATAACATAAGATAATAGAAAATGGTGTGGAAATCTAAAACATTTTCCATACAATTAAAGTCTATTTATAAAACGATCGGAAGTCTATAACACTTTGTCTCAAACCATCTAATACATGAATATCTTTGGGACGTAGCCCATATAATAGTTCGAAACATAAAATGAAAGAACATAAGAAAATTGGTGGCTATATCCTCGAATGCTATGAGGACTCACCAATCTTCCATCCTTGCTTCTACTAAGATCCTAGCCACGGAGATGAAAGTCAATATCACCAGACCCTACATTTGATAAGAATGTAGGCAAGAGTATGCGTTAGTACAAAATGTACTAAATATGATAGCTAGCATAACATCATCGAGAGGATAACATAAGCATTAGTCAACATAAGACATAAGCTATAAGCATAAGAGATAACAACATAGTCATTGGCATAATCAATGCATTTAGATCATCATAATATAAGAGGATCACTTCTCAAGTAACCTCAACTTATCCTTATCTAAGACTTAGGTAATCCACCTCTAGTCATACCTGTCAAGAAAGGCAACTCTAGCAACAATCCAAGCTAATCATGCATTATATAAGCAAATCTCATATTAAAACATACTTACGATACTTCCTTGAAGTAACCTTGATTCATCATAATCATGCTAATTTGATTAGGGACTTTTCCCTCTTTAGCTCTTTAGGTCTTGCTACTATTCATGGAAAAGTACTTCTTTACTAGTCCAACACAAACATTACTCATGAATGGTTACGATTTACCAATTCAAGGCTATCAAGGAAAAGCACCTCATCATGCTAGACCAAGCTATCATGGAAAGCACACTCTCATGCAAGTCCAAGCTACTCAAGGAAGGGTACTATTTCTCAATCCAATCTACCAATGAAATGGTTTGGCCTTACCAAGTCAAGCTATCATGCAAGCATTCTATTATGCTAGTTCAAGCTAACCTTAGGAAGGGTAAGATTTCTCAATCAAAGGCTATCCATGAGATCTTCTACTCAAGCTAACATTCATGGTCTTGTCTTACCAAGTCAAGCTTATTCATGAAGGGATACCACATCACAACTTCAAGCTATCTTAATTAACATGCTTTGATTCATTTTAGGTGAGAAAACCTTTCAACCTAGAATCAGTCTATGTGAGGAAACCTTTCAAATTCATGAATTCATACATTCATAAGGTAGATTATGTGGATAAAGTCCTTCCACAACAATTCTAACAAATAAGCTACCATTATCATATAAGCTTCACTCTCAAATCCTTAACCTTTATAATTCAACATATTAGATTTACTCTCAAAGCCCTAGTAATCAACATTCATGAACAAAGCCCTAGTAATCAACATTCATGAATACAAGCCTTACTCTCAAGGTAATACTTCTTACAATCACCACATATGCCTAGATCTCAAGACATTCTAATCACATGCTTCAGTATTAAGCAATTATAATCACATATCATCATATAGGCTCAATCTCAAGCACTACTAATCATGATTCAACATGTATACCTTAAATCTAATTCAATTCATGTCTATATGCTTTACTCTCAAGCAATATACTACACATATCATCAATCCTAGAAGATTATCTCTAGGTCCTCAATTTTCCTCTTTTCAAGGCACAAAACCCAATTACTTCAATTTAATCTTTATAGACATGGGTTAGGCATGTAAATATGTAATTTCATCCTAAAAACATGATTTACTACTAATTCAATCATAAACAATCATTATCCACTCAATTGGATCATCATCCATCAATACCCACAATATTGGAAGAATCCCTAGCTTGAACCCTCTTCTTCCTCTTCTTGGAGATTGGAAGACTTGATCTAGCTTGAACCCTCTTCTTCTTCCTCTTCTTCTTCTTCTTCCTCTTCCTCTTCCTCTTCCTCTTCCTCTTCCTCTTCCTCTTCCTCCTCCTCCTCTTCCTCCTCCTCTTCCTCCTCCTCTTCCTCCCCCTCTTCCTCTTCCTCTTCCTCTTCCTCTTCCTCTTATTCTTCTTCCTCTTCTTCTTCCTCTTCCTCTTCCTCTTCCTCTTCCTCTTCCTCTTCCTAGAGAGAGATTATTTGGGAGAGAATTGAGTTTCTTTTGGGGTTTTGAAATAATGACTTAGAATGAATGAATTTAGGGGTCTAAAGTACCTATATAGGTGGTCTAAACTTGGGTAAAACGACACCACTTAATTCTAATTAAGATCGGAAAAGTCCCTAATGCCCCTAAACTTAACTGCCTTAACTTCCCAAAAAGTCCCAACCACGAGACCACGTTGATGGACCGTGGATGGACCCATGGGCCATCCTGGTCGATCGTTGTTCGTGGTCACAGATTCTAAATTTTGGGAATTGGACCTATGGCCCCCAACCACATGTCGTGGACCCATTCACGGGGCGTGGGTCCAGGCGTGGTCAGTACCTTAGGCAAATTTTCATGGTGCCCATCCATGAGGCTCACCTACGGGGCGTGGTTGGCCCTCGTGGGTGACACCTGGAAGTTCTAAAAATTTGTGAAGCTTCCCTCTTAAGGTTACGGGGTGTCACAACAAGAGTCTCCAGTATGTTTTCAGTTGGAAGGAGCTTAATCTCAAGCAAATGAGGTGGTTAGAGTTGCTCAAGGACTACGACATGAGCATCCTATATCACCCAGGTAAGGCTAATATTATTTTTGATGCTTTAGCATGTTATCCATGGGAAGTACGGCTTATCATGTTGAGGAGGGCGAGAAAGAATTAGCTAAGGAAGTTCACAGACTTGCCTGTTTGGGAGTCCGTCAGTGAAGGTGGAGTTGTGGTGATGAATGGGGCTGAATCATCACTAGTGTCTGAAGTAAAGGAGAAACAAGATAAACACCCTTTTTTAGTTGAACTAAAGGCAAATGTTCATAAACAAAAGGTAATGGCCTTTCAACAATGGGGAGATGGTGTATTGAGATACCAAGGTAGATTATGTGTACCAAAGATGGATGAGCTCCAAGAGAGGAGCATGGTAGAAGCTCATAGTTCTAAATATTCGATCCATCCTGGTTCAACAAAGATGTACCATGAATTGAGAGAAGTATATTGGTGGAGTAGTATGGAAAGGTGCATTGCAGAGTACGTTGCTAAGTGCCCAAATTGCAAACAAGTCAAGGTATAACACAAATATCCCGGTGATATAGCTCAGAACATAGCTCTTCTGTAATAGAAGTGAGAGATGATTAATATGGACTTCATTACTGGCTTGTCGCGACCTCGTACGCAGCATGATTCGATTTGGGTGATTGTAGATCGAATGACTAAGTCAGCCCATTTCTTATCGGTAAAGACCACAAATTCAGCAGAAGATTATGCCAAATTATATATTCAAGAGATAGTTCGACTTCATGGAGTTCCTGTGTCTATCAACTCAGATAGGGGTGCACAATTCACCGCTCAATTTTGATAGTCTTTTCATAAAGGTTTGGGTTCGAAAGTGAACCTTAGTACTACTTTTCATCCTTAGATAGATGTCCAAGCAGATTGAACAATTAAGACCTTAGAGGATATATTGAGGGCCTGGATAATGAATTTCAAAGGTAATTGGGATGACCATTTGCCTCTCATAGATTTTGCTTACAATAATAGTTATCACTCCAGTATTCAAATGGCTCTTTATGGGCGAAGATGTAGATCTCCCATTGGTTTGGTTGAAGTTGGTGAAGCTGAGTTGATAGGTCTGGACTTGATTCATCAAGCCATGAAGAAAGTGAAGATTATTCAGGAAAGGCGGAAAACAGTGCAAAGTCGTCAGAAATCCTATATTGATGTTAGAAGGAGAGACATAGAATTTGAGGTTGATGATTAGGTATACTTGAAGGTTTCACCCATGAAGGGTGTTATGATATTTGGTAAGAAGGGAAAACTCAGTCCCCGGTACATTGGTCCTTACAAGATATCCAAGAGAGTTGGCAATGTAGCTTATAAGTTGGTGCTACCGTCACAGTTAGCAGCAGTCCATCCAGTATTTGACAAATCCATGCTAAAGAAGTTTTTGGGCTATCTTTCACTTATTTTACCATCGAGAATATTGGTATCAACGATAGCCTATCGTATGAGGAGATGGTGGTTCAAATTCTTGATCGTCAGGTTCGCAAGTCGAGAACCAAATAAGTTGTACTAGTCAAGGTCTTGTGGATGAATCAATTTGTTGAGGAAGCTACTTGGGTGGATGAGGAGGATATGAAGAAGAGATACCCTAATCTCTTTCATTCCGATGCAATTCCAGACCAAGGTACTAACTCTTTCTAAAGTACTCTTTAAGTTGATATGTTGAGTTATGTTAATTGCATATTGTGTGCTTGAGTTGGGTTGTTAGATGCTTCCCACCCTTAGTGTTCTTAGTTTGATATCATTCGAGGAAGAATGTTCCCAAGGGGGAGATATTATAATACCTCAGATTTCAACAAGAACTAAAGAGAAATTCGTACAAGACCCCATCAATTTTTAGTTTTGGGTCAACTTCAAATGAACATATCTTTTAGCACATAAAGAGTTAGGTGGGCCATGTCCTACAAAATTTGAGGTCTGTTATTCCTCTTTCCAATGCCTCTAAGTTTTCTAAATTTCAAGCACTGAGTAAAAATTTATGCTCGTTTGACTGAAGCCTCTATATTTGTGGCAACTCATTCATTTTAGAAAAGAGTATTTTGGTCTTTTCCTTTTCCCACTAGGCTTAGCACGTTTTCCCTCACCCAATTAAGGGTCTAATCGAATTCTAAACTATTCTTTGTCGTTCCTAAACACTTAGAGAATTAGAGCGAGGTTTCAAGAGGAGAAAAGGGCTAGGTTTGGAGCATTCTTTAAAGAACTGAGGATTTCACCAAGATTTTTTTTTTCCAGGTATGTATGGCTTCCCATAGTGATTGGCTAGTTCGTCCTCACGCCATACAAATGAAATTAGAAATGAAATCGTGTATTCAAAGAGTTCTTGAGTAGTTTCTTAATTTTTGGTTCAATTCTTAAACAATGGAGGTTAGGAATTCTTTCGTGTCATGATTTTGGTAGAATTTCTATTTCCCAATAGGTTTGTATGGAATATCTTAGGTATTCGTGTTGGGTTTGTGAATGAAGAAGAGTTTAGGAGTAATTACTCGATTCTAAACTAGTTGGGACCCTAGAATTGAGCTCAAAAATTCGTTAGATTTTCCGGGCAGGGGTGTGGAGCGGTGCGCTAGGAAGGTGCCGGACCTGGCGTTCAATAGTTTCGGGCCTTGCTCCCCACGCCAGTAGTGCACCCCAAACCACTGCCAGTAGTTTGAGGCTTGGCGCCAGGGTGGCCTGGACTTTTTCCTTCCATGCTTCCTTCCGGACGTATTCCTTTGAGTCGTGACTATTTTCTCTTCTTGGTATTAGCTTCTATAAACTCCATTCACCTTTGAGAATTCCTACATGTTCAATCACATGTCTTAATTTACATTCCGAATTAAAGTGAGTTCAAGAGGAAATTTCAACAGGTCTTTTTGAGTAATTTTGAGGATTCTTTTGTGATCAACTATAATTTTAAACTAAGTTTTTGAGAAAGTAAATATGAGAAATGAGAAGAGTTGTATTCATGTTTGATAAATGATATAAGGGAGCTAAGTATTCTCAAAAGTAATACGTTTACACATAAAATAGAGAAACTTTGATTTCTAAATGAGTTTATGTGTTCAGAGACATTTCAGAGTATTACCTCTTTTAAGAGGATCTTTTGAGTAATTACGTCAAACTGATAAAGAAAATGTTTTAACATTGAGCATGAGTATATATATCTATTTGGAGTAGTATTGAGCCCCAATTTGGGGATGAACTTAGAAAACTCACATTCCTCATAAACCATATAGCCAACATGAGTAAAGGATCATATTTTTTAGACGACTCCTTATTGATTTTAAGCATAGCTTAGTGGATCCACTTAGTTGATATGTTCTATACATCGGCAAGGTATAGGACAGTTTTGGCCGCGTGGGTGAGCCGTTGTATCATCACATAGCTAATAGTAATGGTTGTCGATTAGAAAATCTCCCAAATAAGAGTAAAAAATAATTTATAGTATTTTTATGCATCTTGAGTTAACATTTTTGATTTATAAAGCTTTAAATAATGCATCTTTTATTATTGCTTTTGTATTGGAATTGAGTTGAGGTGAGTATGTTTTCCAGTCCTATTAGTTCAGTTGTCTATGCTTTCAGTTTCCCCTTACATGCTCGTACATTCAATGTACTCACGTCATTCGACCTAGATATTTTTATGATGCATATATACAGGTGCTCAGGATCATCAACTGACTCTTCTTTGATACCACTTGCATTCAAGCTAGCTTTGGTGAGCCTCCTTGCTTCCTGGAGCACTTCACACTTATTTCCTACTTTTTGTTAAGTTATCGAGAGTTCTTTCCCGACATCTATTTTAGTACTTAAAATCTTCATAGATAGTTAGAAGTTGATGAGTGTCTTGTTATTTCCCCATTCATGTTGAGGTGTTCTGAGATGTTTTGAGAAAATTGAGTTTATTTCATAAGTATTTCCAAATGTTCATTTGAGTTGAGTTTTATTTAGTCTCTGAGTTTAATAATGCACTTGAAATTCCTATTGCTATTTGAGTAAGTCTTCCGCTAAATAGTCAGCTAGGCCAAGGATTTGCTTGGGGACTAGCGATGGTTCTCGAGTGCCGCCCACGTCCAGGGTGTAGGCTCAGGGCGTGACAACATATCTCTTTTTTTAGCTTGATACTTCTGTAGAAGGCATGTCTCAACAAAACTTTGTTGGTATTACAACGCAAAAATAAAATTAGTTTTACGTACTACCTTTAGATTAAAAATAAATTCATAACTTATATAATTTTCAATATTATTACATAGAAGGACAATTTCATATAATGTTTTTCCTAAAAACTAAGAAATTATATAATCCAAATAAGACAAACCAATAAAATGACCAGGTTATAAATAATATTGTGAGTCAAATAATTTAACCGATCAAGTTTAATATTATATGATATAAGGTTGAGAAATTGATTCGTTACATACTAATGTATATAGAGACGAGAAAACTATTTCAAAATATCTAAACGTTGATGGGGTAAAAAATAAAATTAATAATAATATTAACTTATTTACCTATGTTATGATAATGATTGTCTTACTAAGATTATGTTTTTGGTAAATTTTTAATATTGATATATTTGATTTAAATTTGACTTATGATCTAATCTAATACATATATATATATATATATATCAAGATGCATTTGAAATGTAACCAATTTGAATGTCATCCTAACTTTCTTCTCCTAAGAATCAAATCATTCGAACAAACTTTATACTATTTTTGATATTATATCATATGAAAAGGATAAATAAATTTCGAGCACATGAAATGTTTTAACCTTGATGAAAAATAAATAAGTAAGTTCATACTGGCCTTTTTCTTTCAACAAAGAAAAGCCATTAATATAGATGAATTCGAGAGCATCATAATATGAAATGAAATTTTCTAAAAGAATATAGCTCTAGGTCGCCTCTTCCTTATTTGTGCTCATCAGAATTTATAAATATTATGCATATTAAAACAATAGTCTTTTCATGTGCTTTCATCATTAAATTAGTTGAATTTGATCAGTCAAATGTTAAGTACATTAAATTCAAATAGAGTAGAAAATGAAAAATAATGACAAAGATTTAATTTCATTCTTAAAGTGATCGTTATTTATTATAAGTAATTTATTTACGTTTTTGTACAATTAGTAGGATGAACTTGGTGTATGCTCATTAGATCAACTAATATGGCGTCTCAAATTTTCTAACGTTTTGGATAATAACGAAAACTTTAATGTGTATCATTAAAATGTTGAATAAGAAATATGGTTTGAACAAGCATATGATAAGTTTAACTTCCGGAAGCTAAAAGTGGAGAAAATAAATACATGACATAAAATATTGAACTTGTAAATAAAAAGTTTATAGAATTTGTACAGGTCCAAAGGTAGATGAAAGGTCTATTCAATTAAACTTAATAGATAATTGATTTTCTTATAAAAGAATAAAATGATCAATCTACTTTTAAAGGACATTTTAGTAATTCAACGTTTGACTTAGACTCTTCCCACTTATAGAAATACTAGTTCTCAGACACGTGCTTTGCACGTGTGTCTTAAGAAAATAGTACACTTATAGAAATGAATAACAAAAAGTTTAAAGGGAAATACTACAAGTTGAAATTCATGAATAATCTGAATATTCAAACGACTTCTTTTGTTGAATGACAAATGATTATTTATTGTCTAAATCTATAAAAATCAAGCAATAATAATTAGTTAGCTAGTTAAAGTGTAGAATGAGTTACATTTTGATATTATTAGGTACAAAAATATATATTCATTTGTAACCTCTGAAAGCTTATATAGAAGCAAGGATTATTGAAAGTTATTTTTGAGGTTCCTCGTCGTAGAGATCAACCCATTATAATTATTTGGCAAAGACAAAAAAACACAAAAAAAAGTACTCTTTTGCAGAAGTAAATTGGCACATGCCAATTTTGAGACGTACTTTGATTACATAATGTCACAATTTTATATATATATATATATATATATATATATATATATTTGCAAAAGATGATTCCAAACATAAAGTGATCTACACATAGTAGCATAATATACTACACTACATGATAGTGCTTAAAAAGTACACACAAAATAATATACATTTTCATGAACATTCATAGAAAACAATCAAATAAAATAAATATACCTTTGTAGAAATTTTAACTTGTGTCTATTATTTCTTCTAATGAGGAGCAATAGGAAGGGGTTAAATATATAGTAGATTGATTTTTTGATTTACAATAAGTTGAATAGTGAGAAAAATTTAAGAGAACTAATTAAATAAGATGATTCATTATCTAATTAAATTTGTAACGGAAGAAAGTCAAAAGTTTTTCAGTTTTTCTTTCATTGGTTAACCATTAAATACAATACCTGAAATAACATTCAATGTAGAAATTAATGTACAATATATATATATATATATATATATATATATATATATATGAATGGTATTATTATAGTAACTCCACTTTATAGGGTTATTTTGGTATTTCAACTTTCAATTTTGTTGTTCCCATTTATAGTAATACTAGTTTTTTGACACGTGCGTTGCACGTGATTACCAATTCAGAAAATATATGTTATAGTAAAAAGTATTGTTTATTTAGTCGAAGATTTGAATACTAAGCTTAGCAAAAATTAATATTGCAGATTCTTTTGTGAATGTTCAATGTGGATCATCATTTATATCTCTTATTCACACGAACCGATATGAATATCGTCATTAAAAAAATTTATCAGTTAAATACAATAATGTATATATTTATTTCAATTTGATGAAATTCAATCATGTAATTAGTCGTATCTCACTAATATTACCTTATAGACGATATTTGTTGTGTATTTTCTTGTAATCTAACCAGATGTGCTTTGCACGTATATTCCACGTTAAACTGTTTAGATGTCATATGAACATGTGAAGAGAACAACTACATTTTATCTTTGAGAACTATTTTTTGTATATTAATTTTTATTTTATAAGTTATAACATAATAGATGACGTTCTTGTTGTTGTCTCTCATACTTGACTTCTTGATTGAATGTGTATAAATCAAAGATAATTATCTGATTGTCCATAGTTAACTAAGAAATGTTTTCTTTTTTTTATCGGAAAAATAAAAATAAAAATTAAAGAATATATTCCATGTGTGAAATCCTATATATAATCACGTGTTCATCTTACACCAACAAAGATATAATTCATATACTTGTAAATTATTTCAATTTATTCAACCAAGTATGATTCGTCAAAGGAAAAATAACAACACCATGTTATCACATATAAAGGGGCGGTGTAATAATATGAAAAATTATTAGTCAAAAGTTAATATAAGAAAAGATGAAAGATAGAAATATAATTAATTTAATAACTATGAAATTCATAATATTATACCTAAGAATGTAAAAGAGTGTGAATAACATTTACAATAATTAGTAATAACTAAGAGAATTTATAATGTTATAGCTGAAGATTTATTGTGCAATAGCTGAATTTCTAATAAATTTTATACATACATAAATAAATAGGACTTTTATTTAATGTTACTATTTTTTTTTAGTTATTAGATTTTGATTTAGTGTAGGGACTAAATGTAAATGTTTATTCAATATTACTGAACGTAAAATTTATTTTCTAAATGATAAATTTTAAATGATTCATATATATATTCACATATTTTCACATTTGTTGTGAGTGTTTTTTTTTTTTTTTAAAACTCAGAATATTTTAAAATAATATATTTTGAAGTTAGAAGATCTTGTTAACTTGATAATACATTTGTGACATATATAATACTTTAATTTAAATACAAATACCTACCCAAATATAAATATATCTTTGCATTAATGAAAATATTTATCTCATAAAAATTAGCTATTAAATAAAAAATTAAATTAATACAAACTTCTACTTGCGTTATTACAAGTCATATGAACTTCTCTTCGTCTAAAATACTTAAATATCAAGAAATAGTAAATAAGTAAAACAAAAGGGCAATGTTTATATAGTAATAACTATTTTTAAGCAAATTTCCTGACAATCTCAATTACATAAGTAACATTGATAAATAAAGTCATTCTTTTGTCTTGAGCATTAAAAAAAAACAATCATGACAATTTTTTAAATTTTGGAAAAAGATATTCATAAGCATATATCTACATCACGAGAGAAATTATTAACAAAAACAAATGAATTATACTACATCATGTTAACTTCATATGTTGGAACATTACATACTAATTATATATTAAGCAAAAAAATAATTATTTTTTAATTAAAATTATTTTTCTCAAGTACTCGAAGTTATGGAATATACCCTCTTAGGATATAATTATTTACTTCATCAGAATAGTGCCCCATATTCCGCTAAACTTCGAACTCACTCAACGACAATAAATCACACACACAAAAAAAAATTAATGCAAGAAGAAGAAGAATAGAAGATTTAAAAAAAAATTGTGGTTGAAAAATGAGAGGAAGCCCCTCTATTTATAGTCAACAAAGGATAGTATGAACAAATATTTTTTTGTGTCTTATCTGAAAAGACATGACTCATGACCTTTCGAGAAGTTACAACCCTTTGGAAAAGTCACAACTTATTGAATCACAACTTTTTGGAAAAGTCACAACTCATTGAAAAATCACAATCCTTTAGAAAAAGTCACAACTTATCGAAAAAGTCACAACTCATCGAAAAAGCCACAACCTAAGTTAGGAATATTATAGTAATTTAACTTTCAAGTTAGGAGTTCATGCTTTTAAGGTAATATAGATATAAATAATATAATACAATAATATGTTGATATGATAATGATATATGATATGATATATATTTATGATGTGTGTGTGCACGTAAGGAAAAGAAAAAATGACACATGAGTTGTTGAGTGTCTTGAAAAGAGGTGGGAATGAGAATTTGAGTTATGGGTTTCATGATTTAAACGCAGCCGAACAATTTAAGTTTTTTTCTGTAACACCCCGGAAACTAGTAGGCTAAACTAGAGCTAAACGTGAGGGTTAACGTCAAGGAAGAAGGGTTAGGGCCAAGGGAAAAAGGGGCAAGGGCCAAGGGGCAAGGGCCAAGGCTGCCCAAGCCTTGCCAAGACAATGCCCCATGACCACGAGGTCCTTCACGACCAGTGGTAGTCACCACGAGTCGTGGTGCCACTCGTGGAGGTGGAGGCAGTAGCCTTCTTAAGGCTGCCCCAAAATGGCTCCTCCACACGAGCCACTTCACGGCTCGTGAAGCCTTAGATGGCTCGTGAGAGTGGCCTTGGTCATGCCTTGGTGGTGTGAGCATGGTGAGGAAGTGGCAATCCACTGCCTCAAGGCCCACGAGAGGGACCATGGCTCGTGGCTTGCTCCACGGCTCGTGGAGCCCCTCGTGAGGTTGCCTTGGGCGTGTGGGCTAAAAGGAATGAATGCCTAGCCACTGCCTCAAGTCCACGAAGGGGACCACGACTCGTGGTCATGACTACGGCTCGTGGAGACCCACGTAGTCCCTGGCAGCTCACTTTAAGTAAGGGGTGTTTTGGGAAAATTCCGGTTTAAGTCCAATCAAAGTGAAGTCGTTTTGGGTAAGTTTAGGGTCATTATATAAGTCATTTTTAAGTCAAATTCACCAAAACTAAGTCATATTTTCCAAACACCCAAATATTTCCCCAAGTTCATCTTCTCTCCAAAAATTCTCTCTCTAGAACTTCAAGGAAGAAGAAGAAGAAGGAAGTTTGAGCTAGGGTTCAAGGAGCAAGGTTTTCCACTCCATTTCATTAGGTATGGTAGTCCTTCATCCATGGATAGCTTTCATCCATGGAGTCCCTTCCAAACCCCAATTTCAAAGATAGAAATTCCCCAAAGGCTAGGGTTTGTCTCCAAGTCATGGGTTCCTTTAAAAAACGATTCTAATACTTAGATTACTTTGTATTATGATTGAATTGATGATTTACTATGGTTTTTATGTTGAAATCCCCAAGAACCCATGAAACCTCCATATTACTCAATTATGATCTTGTGATATGGGTTTGTTGATTATAGAAGAATGTTATGAGATTATGCATGTAGTGATTGGGTTACTAAAATTATGATTATATCCATGTCTAATATAGTAATGCTAGATGTGTTGATTGAATATGATCTATGGTCCTTGAAGGGCAAAGTATGAGAATTATGCATGAGTATGAGGATTATGTATATGCTTAAAGAACACTTGAAAGTAAAGTGATTATGATTATGATCTAGTTGTTGTGGTGGGGAAAGGTTATCCTCATATACACACTTATGTATGATTATGATATGATGTGAAAGGTTTTCTCACAATATGATGATTCTAAGGTTGAAAGACTATTCTCACCTATTGAATCTATGAGGTATAGTATGAATTATATTGGATTGAGTGTCAAGACATTCTTCCATGATTATGAATTTAAGTCAAGACTTAATATGTATTCCGTGGGAATTAATGCTTAGCACCGAGTGGATAGTGATATGAGATGGAAGCCCTCACGATAGTAGAGGTCGGGTTTCTAGAAGCAATCTCTTGGGATGGAAGCCCTCACGTTAGTAGAGGTCGGGTTTCTAGTAGCAATCCCCTTATCCCATAAACTATGTGCCCTCATAAGTCTTTAGCTAGTGGATCCACCTAAGCTAAGAGTATGGTTCTACCTTAGACAAGTAGGACAACCCCTTTTCGGTGTGGGGTAGATATTGAATTCCATGGTAAGCTCACATGGTCTATGTCGGTTAAGGCTTATTCCCCATTATGACAATAGTATGAACAAGAATATGAATTATGAACTCTAGCTACTCAAGAAGCATTACTTAGTATGGGTGCGATTATGGGATCTTATCCATACATTGCACAAGTATACTTTGAGGGTATTTATGATATATTCCTCTTATGATATGATGATCTATGAATTGATTATGCTTATCATTTATGCTTTTCCACTATCTTCAAAATGATGTTCTAACTTAGTAAATTGCATTTATTCAACTAAAATGTCCATTTTATCATGTGTTCAATGTTTTTATGCATGGCTATCATATTTAGTGCATCTTTGTACTAACCCATATTTTCCTACATTTTCTCCAAGTGTAGGTCCAGTTCTTAAGGCGGTCATCATCTGGTTAAAGCTTGGATTCGACGAATCTCCTAGCTTATGGTGAGTCCTCATGATTCGAGGATGGATGTCTCACTTGAAGTTTCATTTCTAGTATTTCATTTTCGGACTATGTTGTATGGGATGTGTCCCTTTTCATTTGAACTATTGTAATAGATGGCTATAATGCTACAAGTCTAGACTTCCGCTTTCCTTTATATCTCTGTTTTTTTCCATAGGAACCAATTAAACCGAGTTGCATAATGCCGTCTCTCCAAACAGCATTGCCTCCGGAACTAGCCAACAATACTATCCGAGTTAGTATCGTTTAACTGTTAGCTATTTGAATATATGCAGCCTCTACAATTGTTCGCAAAGTCATTTAAGTTTCTTTCTTTCTTTTGCTTTGTCTCTTAGCTTTATCGTGAGTGTCTCCGACGAGCAAAATACATTGGCAGTAAGGTGTGTTTTCTTCTTTTTGTTGCTCTGAAATTATATTAGTTTTGTCTAAATGTGGTCCTTAAAATTCAAATGCATGATTAAGTTGTGCAATCTGTTTATGTGATCTAAGATTCTGCTTACGGTATTAATTTCTTTACTTCTATCACATGTTATTAGTTAACTCCATGACATATTGCCCTTCCTCACACCATCGAGTGAACCCTATAGGTCTGAAGCTGTACTTCCTCTGAAAAACAAGGATGACTTTTATCTCCAAATGAAATTTTTTAGGTGAAAATCTGAATTTCACTTGTGAAATCATGTTCTCGGATTTGACATTTACTTCAAAATGTACTTTTCAAGAGTGGAAACAAGGAATATATTTTGCTTCATTTCTCATAGGAGAGATGACATGTTTTAGCAAGAGAAGCCAAAAATGAAAAAGGTTGATGCCCATAACCTAAAACCTACCTTTTGGGGTCAGAAAGAGTGGTCATGATTATGTTGCCTTGTGATTTTACAGTCTGTGAAGTGGAGGTGAAGTGAGGAAAAGAAAGGCAGTTCTGCCTTTTGTAATTAATTGAAGACATCAAATGTGGTGCAAGTGTGAAATTGGAGCCAGTGCCAGATTCTTGTATTGAAAGTGCCAAAATTACTCCTTTGTTTACTTTGTATTTTGAAATTTGAATACAAAACAAATGTTGCTATTCTAATAATACCAAGTACATTTTCTGTTGTTGAGGGTGTGGCTCTATGCCATTGGCATACGTAAGACATGGATCTATTGGTATGCGAAATATGTACAACAATAAGAAATGACTTTAGGCTTTCCCCTTTTCTTCTGTTAGTCAAATCCAGTTCTAGAGGGTCCAAGGATGAGCGGTTACCTTCATATTTGATGACATGCCTGTTTGGAATATGGTACCTAGTTCTTTGAGAATCTACCATATCTGATATCCCTTCATGTTTACTTTGGTCATCTCTTTAAAATTCCTCACTTTTCTCAAAGAAGAAAGATAAGGTGGAATACTTGGATGTGGCTTGTGACTAAAGCCTAGGCTTAACTCACCTCTCTTTAGGCTTAAAGTTTATCTGCAGGGATGGGTTTCCCTTATTTTGTGTTTTTATTTTCATAAGGTCGATTTTCCTTATTTTTCTTCACATCTAGAGGAAAGGCAGATCTAGCTATTCTGGATTAGACGGGGGATGAGAGATCATTATTCATGTCATTTACTCATTACTTGTCGGACTCGGGCTTTACCCACAAAAAGAAAAAGAAAGAAAGATTAGCTCATTTTTGTCTTCCACGGATGGCTGCTCAGTTTTACATGCATCAGTAGTAAAGATGCAAGTGTTGCATTGGCCTCATGCCATCTCCCTGAAGATTTGAAGTTTTTATCTCCCTTGTAAATAACTCCTTCAACTTTTGAGAAGTGCCTTAACAATTTCCCACATCCGCTCCCCCCCCAAAAAAAAGAAGAACATAACTTGTCATAAATTTGTCTTTTCTACCTGTTAAAGAGCTGCTTCACCTAACATTAGATGCTGGACTTTTAACTCGGACATCGGGCATGAGGAAAACCTATTACGTAAAAAATCGTAGAATCAATTGAAGCACTTGCACAAGAGCTAGACTTTTTCGTCTATGGCACGGAACTGTCATTTTGCTTGCTTACTGTGATTCCATAGCTGTGATGGTTATGCCAAATCCAGAGTTGTGCTTCCTTTTTCGTTTCAAAAAATATTTGACTTGTTGGAACTAAGAGTTGTTCCAATAACAAAAAGATACAAATAAATTCCATTTTCAGATTGTCTTTTGAGAACTAGCTACTTATATAAGTTTGTCTGTCCGTGATTTGCAGCAACATAACACAGAGCTTCTTGTTGGTATGGTGAGACAGCAGTTCAAAAAGCAAATGCATGAGACTGATCCGGATAAAATTCAGAAATTGAAGGATGAGTAATTTATTCTGTCTTTTTTTTTCTTTTTTCTTTTTTGTTTTTCAATAAAGCACATGTCTTCCAAACTGGTGTGAATTTTCTAACGATTTTAACTGATATTCACATTCTGAACCACCTACTGATTGAATGATTCTTCAACAATTCTGTCTCATCCAATATGGTTGTTTGATACTCCTCCTCTTGCAGTTGAAAGTTGCTTGTAGGACAACATAAAGAAGTTCTTTGACCTACTATTCCTTCTAAACTTGATATACTTCACTGCATCCTGATTCTACCTACTTGATGCATTTCTTAAATAAAATTGTACATACTTTTTGAAAAATAAATTCATTCTCATTGTCATTTCTGATTTTTTTTTTTTTTTTTACTGATGATTGCCTCTCTTTGGTTTTGCAGTGCTGCGAGGGGGCTAATAAATCACATGTTGCATGAATCTGAAAAGATGACTGGCCGGAAATTCAGCCAGAATTGTTAAATTTGCCTGTTAGCAAACTGCTACAGGGAATTCCAAGATACCAGTCCCAATCTTGGTTTAGGATGTACTAAAAGTTTTCGATATCAGTACTAAACCTTGGAGACAGTTTGTCTTTAACCTTCGGCCGCAGCCCAGAAGTTTCATTTGGATTACTTTTCCATACCTTAGTGATACAGATGATGTGTCTAAATTCATGAAATATTTTAATGATCACTAGTTTTTTCTTTGCAAAGTAGTTAATTGTTCTGAAACTGAAAACCATAAAGTGACAACTTTCAGAAATGGTGAAAATTACACAAACTGCCTTGTGTATCATAGAGGATTCTTGTAACTTCAAGGTACAGTCATATGTGTAGTGCCAGCAAAATGAGCCTATATTTTGGTAACCGGCCACCCAATCTCTTCATATTTTAATGGGTTGGGTGAGTGACTTTTTAGATGGGTAAAATATGGATTTATACCCATATTCAACTCATATAAATATAAGTATTCATAGATATAATATGGGTTAGCCAAATGAGTTAAACTTTCAATTTTTATTCACTCAAAATTCACGATATCACCAAAAGTGGTGTAACTTCTCTTTCTTTTTATGTATTATTCTTCTCTATAATTGAAAAGGTAAAATCTTTGACCCTCCAAAAAAAATATATATTATATTAGATGTATATTTCTTTTGTTAATTATAATTATATTTTTATTTGTTTAATTTTATGTTAGATAACAAATAATATGATAAGGTAAGCAAATCATGTATTAGTATTGATATTTGCTTAAAGTGCCTTAAGCATGTTTTGCTCCTAAAATGCAAATATTCATTTACTTTAAAATTTAAAATATTTTTTTTCCTTGTTACTACATAAATTTATTTTATATTGAAAAGCTATAAAAATTTCAATAAAACTAAATAAATTGTTTTCAACATTTTTCATCTAAAAAAAGACAACATTTTATCAAGGTTTAATACTAAAGTAGGGTTTCCCTAAGAAACAAATTTAGATAAGAGAACCAGCATCTGTTTGACAATTCTCCTCTCAAAATGGTTCTTCAGCTTGTGATGCCAGCAAAACCTGGTAGTATTTTCTTTTCCTTATGTTATTTATTTTTTCCCTTTATTATTTATTGGGTAATAAACTCAAGTATGTAAAGTAATTTTGTCAACACTCTCTGGTTAATTTATACTCAATCTGTCCCAATTTATATGACACTTTTCGTTTTTCGAAAGTCAAAACAGTTTAAGTTTGACCAGAAATTTACGCATGGAATCTTCAAATTTTTTGGAATGAAATTTATATATTTATAAACTACGTAAAAAGTACTATTAGTCACCATAATTAACAATTCAAAATATTTAAAAGAAATATGAAAAATTTACGGTCAAAGATAAACTTGTTTGAATTTCGAAATCCGAAAAGTGCCACATAAATTGGGACGGAGGGAGTACTAGCAAACAACATGTAACTACTAGTAATCACTTGAAATACAACATGAGTTGTGGTGCAATGGTGGAAGTGCTTCACTCTTAATCAGAGGTCTCAGGTTCGAGCCTTGGGTATGGAGAAAATCTTGTTGGGAGCGCCACCCCCGAATGGGCCCTGCAGTGCGCGGTCCGAATTTAGTCGGAGCTCCAATGTGAGTTCCGGACACCGGGTGGAAACCAAAAAAAAAAATCACTTGAAATATAAAAGGTAAATAGTCTACTGTAACTAGTTAAATCACACTACCTTAAAAGTCTATGAGCCAAATAATTTCATTATACTCGATAGTACTACTTCATGCTTCATATTCTCTATAAGCATAAGCAAAAGAGCCACCTAAAATGCCGACATGGCGTATGTTAATAATGCTTCATTCCTTTGACCTTTGATAAATCAGAAGATGAAAAAATTGTACAAGAAAAATGGTCTAAACTAACTGCGTCTATGAAACAATATTTGGTTGTTTGTAACTGTGGATATTTTAGAGTACTTGGTGCTAGTTTTAGTTGAAACTGTGAGTTTTTGACAGATTTGATCGTCTTGCTTCCCCAGTTCTGGAACCGAAGGATCCTCCTCGACCAAGAGAAGGACTTTCCCCTTTTATTTCACTAACGCGAGGACTGTATACCTTGTTAGAAAGCCTTGGGCTTTGGATGCTAACAGAATCTCTGGTTGGTGTCGCATTGCAGCTTGTAACCTTTGAACTGCACATACGTCGAATCTCACCTCGACTTCTTGTCATCATGCCATCCATAATCTCCCCATCATCTCCAAATGAACCTTCATTTTCCTGCTAAAAGGTTATGAAGATACTGACTTAGTACTAATCACTTCATAGAGACATTTTATGGCATCAAAACTTGTCACACGAAGAGTTATATAAATGATTTATACCCTTTTTCTTTAACTTCTGTTGATAGATACATAAATGCAGATGGAAAATGGGTAAAGCTTACTCTAGTCATGCTGCATGATGATAACGGTGGTGCTTCTTCATACTCAGCAGCATCTAATTCCTGAAGATGTGCTCCTTTGAAGAACCTAGGTAGTAGGTACTGTCTGACTGGAACTAAAAGCATGATCATTAGTGGGAAGAGAACGCCAGCAATGGGAACCCATGTTATCCCAAAACAGATTAGTAAGTAGACGCTCTGGAAAATGGTGAAGAACGCTACTGTCTTGTAAGGTACAGTTTCAATGAACACAGCATGACACTCTTCAATTACTCTGTCAAAAGAAAACAAAATGTTCATGAGATCACAATAATAATGCATGCCTTTTCTTTTACTGTCAAATACAAAGTGAAGCACAGCCGGAAAGCAAGTCTAGAAGGATGATAGAGGGAGTTACTTGTATCTTCGGCTAGGAGCTGTGAATAGTAATAGGATCCGTTCCCAGAACTGATTTCCTGGTAAGCTTTCAATGGCCATGAAGCCAAAGTATCCCCAAAGGACTGATGTCGGAATCATTTTGAGAAGAGGCATGGCGGCCACACATCCTCCCACCATGGCGGACTGAAGCAAGTTGCTCAACCTTTGCTCCTTTACTTCAACGGGCAACAAGTCATCTATCTCCTTCTCAACATCAAAGATTGTCTCATCAACAGGATCATCCCTGTTGCCTATTCTTGAAGCCAATTGAATCGTAGACTCTTTCAACTCTTTTAACCCCTGTTCATGAATTAGATATTACTGGATAGTCCTACAATTTGCAAGATCTAGGAAAGGAAAACAGTTGTGTTGAATGAAATATGTGAAATGGACTAGATCATACCCGAGATGATGGTTCTTGGTGAATCAGTGGACTCTGCATCTGTTGATAGGCTTCTTGCATACTTTCATACACTTCAGCCAAGTTACCATTCTCAGTCATACATTTCCGTGCTTTTGCAACTAGTCGATTACGAAGCAACTGCATAACAAAGAAGGTAAGTCAAAGGATAGCTGGTCCTCTTTCCCTCATATATGTTCAAACACCTGATGATTTTGACACACAACTTGCTCTCGTCAAATGGGCATACCTGATGCTTCAGTGTGGCCAAACTCTTTGTATGCATTGGAGATTGTGGAATGACTCCATTTGCCGGGGGGATTCCTAGAAGACCACAAATGATAACCTGCCATAACAACAGCATTAGATCATATAACTTGTTGACATTCAATAAAGTAAAAGGCCAATTGATGGTAGGGAGAATCTAACTGCACACCATAAATCCCAGTAACAGCAGATCATAATGGTAGGAAGATGGCTTTCTAAGGTTAAACTCTTTTTGCTGAGCAAGTTGAGATGCCACGCTGTGATCAAAATAATACAGGACCGCTACCATTGTTGCTGGAATAAAAGCACCAATTATGTGAAGTACTGGGACGTCTAGCATATCCTACAAATTTGAAGAGTAAATAAAGTGTCAAGAGACGTAAGATAAGTTTGCTAGATACAGAACAATTTAAAATGGCAGGCATGCCTTTATCACTGTCCAATTCTCATAGGCACCAGGTGACCATGGATTTGGACTGAAAAGTCGTCTTGGAATCCCGGTTGGAACATTTTTACCAGGAATGTAAGACACAGCTGTCCAGATTAAAACCATGAGTGGTACTCCGTAATCCGCTATGAAACCCCGAAGCCAGCCTGGAAGAGGGGCAAATAGTTCAACATCATGTCTAGAACTAAATGAACATTTCAATCTTTTCCTATTTAAATGAAAGCTATAGTAGTTAGTTTTACAAAAGAACTCACCAGAGCCATATCGCCAAGATCTTGCCTTTCGACTCCTTAGAGCTGTGAGTAGAAGACCAAACGACAAAACCAATGCAAACAGACCATTTGCAAACCTCCATGAAGGTTGGAACTCAGGGAGATTTGGATTTTCTCTCTCTGGTACACGAAATTCATATACCAGTCCCTACAATCCAAGACAAGTCAAATCACTAACAAAACTCCATCATACTGTATTATCTAAACCTTGTGCAACTAAGTATGGTTTTTCAGCAACCTTACAAATGAACTAACTAACTATATATGTTTTTCTTACTTTGATTGCTTGCTGCATGAAAAGCATTGCAATTAGAAGGCCAAACAGTTCCCCAGCAATACGTGTAAACCTATTGATAATGGAACAAGCTCCTAGGACAGCCAGAAGGAAAAGCAAGATTGCAGTCCAAACACACACCCTGATGATGGAAAGTAACAATGAATAAAGGAAATTTGGGAAATGAAATATGGTATTTGGTGGATAGTTGATAAAGAAAATGGTACTTACCATGCTGTCCAAGCTAAAAAGAGCTTTGGTCCCAGTTCTGGTCTATCTTTTGCAAAGTTGTACATGAATGTGTACATAAGCACAGTTGGTTCTGCAACTCCAAGAATTAACAGAGGTTGGCCTCCAATTATAGAGTGCATAATCCCACATAATGCAGTTGAAGCAAGAGTCTGAACTGCAGTTATCAATCCATCTGCAACTCTAAACTTGTCAAATCAACTCAATATATACTTATTTCTCTACAAAAATAACAAGAAAAACAAGAACAATACATACCAGTACTTCTTTCCAACTGCTCACCAAATGATATTACTGGAATTGCTGAAGCAAAAAATATATAGGTAGTGGGAGCTAAAATCCTACACAAATCAAACATGGTTAATGAACTAACTGCTCATGTAATATACCACACATCGAGGGGTAAAGCACCACACATTGAGGGGTAAAGCGCTCTTGAGGGACTCGAACCCAAAATCTTAGTTAAGATGACTTAACACTCCACCACAACTTACTATCTAGGTAATGGCATAAAAAAGAAAGAATTGTACCTGAAGCCTGCGGTGAGACCACTAGTCCAATCTTGTCTAAAGCACATTAATCTCCCTTTGAGGTCATTTTTAATTCCACGAAATGGCACAAAATTATCTTCCATTTTACAAACAACTGATTCTCTTCTTCAATCCAATAGTCTCCACCAGTTCAATTCACTACTTGAGTAAATCTGACAACAATACATTACACAGTATAATGACTATTATATTGAAGATCCTAAAATGGAGAAAGGATCCAAGAATGTAGTAGTATATACATTTACCTTTGTGGGAAATGGTTGGTAATAATAGGATAATTCCGCTTGAAATGGATACTCATCAAAAGATCTGATGATAACAAAAGGGTAGAATATACAAAGCACCAAAATGCAGTGTAGGGTACCCTAGTGTCAAGACTCTCAAGTGTAGAGTAATAAAAAGGCAGGAGGCTGCTTTTATTTTGCATGAGAGAGAAAAGAAAAGGGATTGACAGAACATGACAAGCTGGCCTCTTACCGTGTTGTTTTACTCCTTTGTCTTCATTCTCCATGACCCGCGTGACCAACAACAACATTGTTTTACCCTTCGACAATGTGTAATTTAGACTCGAGACATCCATTAAGACTCTTATTGACCTAGGCCCACGGTTGTTATGCAATGATTACGGACGATAATACTTCTCCGTCCTTAATTATTTGTCCATTTTTCCTTACTTAGTTATCCTTAATTACTTGTCCATTTTGATAAATCAAGAAAGAACAAATTTTTTTCACCTATTATATCCCCAATTAATTACCTTAAAAAAAAAAAATAAACTTCTTGAAAATCTTAAGTTTTTTAATTCATCCACTTCATAATTAATATAGGTAAAATGGTAAACTCAATATGTCAATCATTGTTTTCTTAATAGGTGTAACAATTCAAATGTGGACAAGTAATTAGGGACAGCGAGAGTATAATGCAGATCTTCCGGTAGCAGTTGAGCTTCATCCTCAACCCATTTCGATGTAGTCCGATGCTAAGCCTCATGGCTCCGGAGATAGGCGGGCCTGTAGATGTGACAACAGACTCAAGTGTAATGATTTCAAGATACCCGAGAGCAAGACTGCTTCCTTCAGTCATGAATGTGGATACGTTTTGTGTCATATCATTATCGAGCTAGACCTGACTTGTCACTTCCTCCACGTGTCTTTCCCCGATTCGACCACACGTCTGGCCTCGATTTTTACCCCATACAAATAGTCCCCCACTTTTCAGAGACCTGCGTAACCACGATTTAAAAGTGGAGTTTATCTATTCTTGGTGAGGATATATGTTAAAAAGACTTCTCACACTATTGATTAGAGGGGCGCTTTCTCACATTTAATACTCTCGGCCACATGTCCAATTCTAATTGAGCCTCGTTTTGTGGTTTCCTCTTATAATAATGATTCTTCGATTATTTAAATCCATGCAACCCTTTGAACTTCTACCACTATCTTCTCAAAATTCCTTTATTCTAATCAACTTTGCTCTTCTCTTTGTTGATTAAATCACGTTCAACATGTCTTTATGTTTGGGTTTTTCCTTAGCATCACAGACAAACAATCTTTTTACCCAACATTCTGATGAGAATAGATATTAGAGGGGATTCAATTGCTTTATCACCATGAAGGGAAGGCCCATTCGAGCAATTTGTTAGAAGGAGTCAGTGAAGAATCCCTTATCGTCAATATTTTTCCAAAAGTTATCCTATTCTCTGGAGACTATTATAGTTAGGAGCATGGAAAGGTGGTGTCAAAATATGTGTCTTTAGTGCGGAAGAATGACCTTCTGCACATGAGGCAAGAGTATGTACGGGGAGACAACGCCGATGTTAGTGTTGTGCTTGAGGGAACCTCGATAACGCACCATATTAGTGGCTCTTCCATGGTTTATAGTATCATTTCTATATCACCTTGGAAGTGCCTAAATCAGATAAAAGTTTGAAAGTGCAAATATTAGCTGAAGTCTACAATATTTGGCTTTTAAGGGAGGTGTTTACAAACCGCATAAGGTTGAACGATCAGAAGATGCCACCCGTGAAGAAAACCTCAGAAGTTGGATTTTCAGGATCGGGGTTTACGGATGCTTATATGGTCCGTATAACTTTTCACGGACCATAGACCCATTCATAGACCATCTTCAACAAGTTGTGCTTTTGGTAGACCAAGACGGGAGGTTTGTACCGCTCATGGAAAGTTCTATGGAGCATGGATGGGTCCGTAGACCAAGGTTATGAAACATCATAAATGCCAAGAATTTCCTATCTTTGACGGACAAACAGGACGGGCCGTAGAAATTTTTAAGGACCATTCCATGGTCCGTAAAAGGAAAACTATAGAAATTAGGATATCAACTTTTACGGACAAGTGCACGTACCGTCCTGTATTCTACGGACCATAGACTAGTTAGTAGAGTGAAACTTCAGGTCTCAAGGTTTTTCTCTTCTAGCTTTAACGGACCACTTCACGGACCGTAGAAGGTTGTACAATCCGTAGATGGTGCTCGTAGAAGCCATCCGACAAGTAAGGGATATTTTATTCTTTTCCACTCTTTTAATCTCTATACTATGTCGTTTTGGTCTATGCTAAGTGGGTTCAACTGATCCTAAGACCCCTAACCACCCTATTCCCTCTCATTCTCTCAAAATTAATTTCTTCACTCTCAAGTTTCTCTGTCAAGGCAAGATCAAGGTTCCAAAGCTTCAAGTCTCCTTCTTCAAATTCAATTAGGATTTCAATCAAGGTATGTGGATATTTCATCAATGGGTTCTTCTTCACCCATTTAGTCCTAAAGAAACCTGAATTTCTTAATATATGATCTTCCTAAAATTTAGGATTTCATGATTTCTTATCGGTTCTTATTGAATTTCATCTTCTTCTTTATGATTGATCTTATTATACATGAATTGATTATAATTCAATGATTTCAATTATATTTTCATGAACCCATGAAATGCAAGTATTTTCATGATCATAGTTATGTTATTTTCACATGCAAGCTTCATGTTATAAGGATGCTTTCAAATAAAATTTCATTCAGTTTATATGATTATCATGATTTAGAGGCTTTCAGATAAAGTGTCTCTCAGATTCTGTCAAGTTATTATGATTTAAGGAGTTATTCAGATTATCAGATTGTTCATGAATGATTTAGTACTATCAAATTATTACTGTCTCTAGATTTATGCATGTTTTCCTTTGGGAGTATACTTAACACTGAGTGGACCTAGGGATGAATACTCACTCGTTAGTAGAATCATGAGACCTTTAGAAGTAATCCCTTTGTCCAAGAAATACGTGCCCCTGTAGTATTTATCTCACATAGACATTAGCTAGTGGATCCACCTTAGCTCAGATTTCATGATCCTTACCTTGGCAAGTGGGATATTCGCTTTTTGGCGTGGGAGTAGTACACTGAACTCTATGTTGTAGCTCACATGATTTATATCGTTTAATGGTATCTCCCACATTATGATATGATTTTTAAAATATTGCATGACCTTGTACTATGTTTCAGATCAAACCATCAGTTTTTATGTTATGTTTATTTGGTCATTGCATTAGCATGTTTTATAGACTTATCATATTATCATGTCATGTTTATGCACTTTCTCATACGTAGTACATTTCGAGTACTGACTACATACTTTTCTGCCTATATTGTTTCATAATATAGGTTTTGAAGTATCCCATCAGACTTGCAGTTAGTCTCTCTTCGATTGGCCAGTTGGCTGTGTTGGTCAGTCCTCAGTTCCTTGAGGACACCACTTATAACTTTTTTTGTCTTTACATTCAGTGTTTAGATAGTTCGAGTGAGCTAGGGACTTGTCTTAGAAACTCACTTATGAGTAGAGGCTTTTCAAACATTAATTTTTCTGTGTATGTTGTCTTTGTCAGATTCTCTCTTATGATATTTTAAACTTGTTTCTACTTTTCAATTTATTATGTTTATGTATGTTATCTTAGTGTCATGTTATGCCATGTGGTTAGCTTGGAGTCACTCGTGGCACTAGGCACCATGTCACGTCTAGGGGGTAGTCTAGAGTCGTGACAATTTCACTATTGATTTTGAACTATACAGTAAAATATCACTAAATTAATACTCAGTTAATTAATAATCTCTCTAAGATAATAAATTCCTCTGGTCCCGACTTGGGCCAATGGAAAATAACTATCCATTTTGATAAGATAATAAAATAATATATTTTCAGAAGACCCCTATATAAATATATGGTCCCATTAATATTATAAATTAATAATTCTTTAAACGTACAAATATATCCAAGAAAATTTAGTGAAATATGATTCTATTATGTTCTATTTTTTTTGTTAAAATTTAAATCTAGTTGAAACTCATCTCTAACTTTTCTTATTGCATCCAAAAGTTTCGGTGTTGTCTTTTCTAATTGCACCATAAAATTGTGAAGAGTTCTAGATGCAAGTGTTTCCTTACGCGTAACTGATTCCAAAGGTATTGTATCATCATCTTCAACTTTATCATCAACATTTTCTAATGATATCCACAATTTGTTCTAAACTCTAGGCCTCTGAACATGTATCATTTTCATCCATCCAATAGGTTATTAACATCCATTTTAATGCGGTAATTGAGATCATTAATCATGACCTCAAGTTCACGAATGACGTTTTCACAAGTGGGTTCTTTCAAATTCTTTGAGATTTCATCCCTGAATAATTTTTTTGGTGTCCAAAAACTCTTTAAATTAATAAGTATTAATTTATCGATTAAATAATACAGCTACAAAATAATAATATTTTATGGTCCCGCCTACATTAATTTAAAGAATTTTTACTGTATATGATACACTCAAAATTACATCCTAAGATTATGTAATGTGGTCATATGCCAAATATAGTAACCTAACAAAGATTGGGGTCGGATCTCACAAGAAACAATATGAGGAATTTTATTTTAGTCTAGAATCATCACCAACTACGTAGTGTCATATGAATTAATGGTGGTGAAAGATATGATTATAACTAACTTATTACCTAGAAAGCAAGTAAAATTGATCAATGACCACAAGAAGGAATACAAGGAGCACACACTCAAGTATCGATCCAACGCATGTTAAGATTTTACAAATAATGTCGAAGCATCTATATTCTGCACTCAATTCCTAAACCACCATTCAATATTTCCCAAGATTTGAGCAGTTTATACCAATATGATATTCCCACAACTATGTGAGTCGTTTAAATAAGAGTGATTGCTTATATGTCATCCTTCTGATAATTTATTAGATGAGGGTCATCACCTCAAATTCTTATTAATTAATCTTTCCAACCACAAGTAGTCTTACCCAAGCTTAACTTGAAGTATATGGGCGAGTCCTAGGGATATATAATCTCTTTGGAAATATTCAAGAACAAGACTAATTAAAGAAACTAAAAACTCACTTAATTATGAATAAAAAATCATGCCTAACAAAAGCAAAACAAGAATTGTGATCAAAACCAGAAAACTCATACAAAAGATTCAAGTTTAAGGACATAAAACCACTACGAAAAGTAAATAGTGTCTAAATTAGAATAGAACGAAAGATTTAATCAATCTTTGTAGTTGTGTAAAAACCCCTTTTTTAAGACTTGTGGTTATAGTCAATTTCAATGTTATAGACCTACCAACATGTAATACTACTCAAAACATATCAAAGAATTATTTTTCAAGTAGTCGGGTCACCTTATATAGATGTGAGGTCATAAGAATAGTGAAATCCAAGTCCTATATGGATCTGGGCTGCATTGATCACATTTGTGACATCTTGGGTTCACATTTGTGAACTTCAAAGTTTTATACAAGTGTTGCATTTGTGACTTCTGGTACGCATTTGTGAACTTCTGTTTTCCTAATCCCTCTACTAGAAAACCTCACAATTGTGAGGTCCAATGTCGCAATTGCGTCATCAGAAACTGATTTTTCTAATTTTCTGCGTTTAGCCTTTTTTTCTTGTTTTTGTTTGATTCATTTTTTATCACCTCAAAGCTTCATTCACATCAAATATGATTCAATCAAGGGAATCACATACCATAATATCTTCATAATAGAAGTAAAGGACATAAAATTAAAGTAAAGAGATTTATGATAAGTGGTATAATCACCATTGTATCAATACTCTCAACTTACAGTCTTTGTGCGTCCCTAAGCAACTGCACAAGACACTTTACCATACCAAATATCATAAAGTCCTTTTCCTATAGTATTTTTTACATTTTGTTACCGACATACATCTTCACATATTTTCAACCCTCATTAAGTTTTATAAACACACTACATTACCAAAATAGTCAAAACTAACTATATGCAACCACAATCAATGGCACCACGATTTTTTCTTAATAAGCATATAAGAGTATATTTGAAAAGCCAGTTATTTTAGGTATTTTTATTCAAGTTATATTGTATAGATCAAAGAATATCCCAAAAATACTCACACATATTTATAATGAATGAACGAGATCATGATAAGTGGCAATTTTTTCACTTATTTGTATCTCTTTTCTTATGATTTTGTGTCATTAGTCTAGAGTTTGAGGCCAAATAATCTTTGAATGATGCTTTTTCAGGCATTTTGTGGTTTACAAGGGGTTTTGATGGGAGGTAATGAAATTGAGGAGAAAAGAGTTGAAAAGGAAAAAATGAAGCAAACATGGAAAAAACTCTCTGATGTCGCAAAAACGGCTCGAGGATCGCTTTAGCGGCTAGGTCAACAAGGTCAACAACCATTTAAGCGTTCATTTTCGACACTTTAGCTAGAGTGTCAAAAACAATCAACTTCCGCTTAAGTGGAAACACTGATCACTTTAGCGGTAAGGTCAACTCAGGTCAACACAACTTTAATAGTCGTTTGAACTACTTTAGTGGTCATTGGAACACTGTTGAAGGGCGAAATTGGTATTTCATTGTTTCAGCCCCAAATTCATACAAAAGGTGATACTTAGTTCATGAGGAAGCATCGGGGAATTATCTTGGATAAAGCATTGAACTTTGACCTATCTTTGAGAGCAAGTTCCATTAGAGTGAAGATTGAGAGCTTCAACTGTGATAATCTTAGATCTTTTATCCCGTTTTGTATTGAATATTTGTAGGTGTAGTTGTTAATTTTTTATTTGAATATAGTGTTAGTCATAAACAATATTTGAGTTGTTAATTTCTATCTTGTGCATTTGTAATTAGTTAAATATAATTTTAGTTATGAAATGATTATTTGATTATCTAGTTAATCTAATGCTTTAATTATTTTCCAAAGGGATTGGTCAACTCAAGAACTTGCCCATTTACCTTGATTTAGCTTGAAAAAGTCAATTGGGGTTGAGAAAGATTAATTGGTGCTAATTTGAGGTGTAATCCCTCATATAATGGATTTGAGCTAGAAATGGTGAAATCCTTGTATTGCCTAAAATTAAATTATCTTAGATGATACCTAGATAGGTTTGAAAGAGTTAGTTGAGAAATATTTTCCTACAATCGAAAGATATAGGTAGGTAATTAAGATTTCAAGGAAAATTTGATTTGACCCATGATTAATTTAGAAAGTATGAAATGAATGTGCAATGGATCGTATAGATGTTGATTGACTTTCCATTTCAAAATCTCCTTAGTATCCTTGCTTGACAAGGTCATTGATCATCCTATCCTCTATCTAGTTATCTTTAATTGTGTTCATTTCGTCACTAAACCCCCCTCCCCCCCGAAAAAAAAATACTTATATTAATTGTTTAGATTCAAATTAGTAGCTTGTAATTCTTAATTTCTTCAATCGACATTGTTCTGTGTGGGGTTCGACCCCGACCTTATACATTGGATATTATTTTTCATAAGACCGCCTATATTTCTAGTTTGGGAGTGTAGTTGAGACTTATAAAAAATGGTACCTTTTTCGGGGAGCAGTTTGGCGTATGGAATTGATTTAGAATTTATAGTTCACTTATTTCTATTCAAATTGTGAATAGTTGTTTATGTTTTCCCATTGTGTGTTAGTTTTGTGTTTATTTTATGGCTTCTTGTGATGAAACCAAATTTGATATTTGCAATCCCAATGTTTATGACCCATATCCTTATTAGGGAGGACCTCATGCTGGCCTTAGTTGTATGACGCCTCCCAAAGTGAAGAAGTATGTTGAAAAATGCTTATTGTGAGTCAAACTTGGCTCGTGAATTTGACCCAACAACTTGAAAAAGGTGTGAGGCTACGAGAGGAAATACTCCAAATGAGGGATTAACTTGAATCTAAATTGGTGCCACGAAATATCAAACTTAAGCTTGCAGTTGCGAATATGAATACTAATGGGAAAACAAAGATTAAAACATGTGATGTTCCACTTCAAGTGGTCAAGAATAGTGAATTGGAATCCGAGTGTCAAGAAGAAGGGGTTGTGATAGATGTGGAAGAAATCTTAGGCCTTTGCAAATCAATCAAGCCAATAATAATTCAAGATGCTGAAATTGAAAAAGTGATACTAGAGTTGCAAAAAGAGTCAAAAATATCATTTATGACAACTCTAGTTCATTTGTAAGTGAGAATGTTCATCGCTTGAAGGGCAAGAATTATGAGATATAACATTCAAGAAATGACTTATTGATCTTGTAACACCCTAAAAAATTCTAAGCTAAGACCCGCATCATTTTTCATATGCATATAAGTTTGTATCGAGTGGTTTTTACTTGCTCATAGGTTTTAAGGTAAATTCTGTAGTGTGATAAGAGATTTTAAAATGAATTAAGACCATAAGAATTCTCTAGCACAAATTTCAATTGAAAGCTTCCTTATCGATTGAATTTCGATATAAGATTTTTCTTGGAATCAACTTCAAATGACCATATCTCTTAGAATATGAAAACTTAGATGACCCATAACCTATCAAATTAAAGGTACTTTAGTCTTCTTTCTAAATCCACTAAATTTTCATCAATCTTAGTTTGGTGTGAACAATTATGACCATTTTACTAACCTGATGTAGTGAAGTGACGTTTTGGCCGACAGAAAATATTTAAAAGGGTCTTTTTTTGTCTTTTTCCCCTAGAAAAACTCTAAACAAATTGCTTAACTCTTAAAAGCCCTAAACAATTAGATTTGTAAAACCCCGTGTTCAAAAAGGCCAAATTGCAGCTTTCCAGTTGTTGAAGGTGCCAAACTATGCCGGCCACCTACAGCCCGTGGATGGGACCACGGACCGTAGGTGTGGTCCGTGGATGACACTTCCTAGGGGTGGTGTAGAGGTCCAGGACCATGGCCAGACCATAGGTCAGACCACGGTCGGTGGTTCGAGGCCCCAAACTCAAAGTTGTTGAACCCAATGACGGTCCACCAGGATGGGCCATGGGTCAGACCACGGTCCGTCGACTGGGGTCCATCGGTGGCAACTGGCAGTTAAGTTTCAGGGTTAGTTGGGTCTTTTCCTAATTAATTAGTTCCTAAGGTATGTCGTTTTGTCTATCTTTAGGACCCCTATATAATCCTTTTTACCTCCAAATTTCCCAATAGAAATCATTCTCTCTAAACTCACCAAAAAGAAGAGCTCTCAAATAATTCTCTCTCTAGAAACTTGAAGAAGAAGAAGAAGGATTCATCTAGGGTTTCAGGCTAAGGTTGAAATTCCTCCATTGAAGGCTAGCATTTGGATTCAAGGTATGATAGTTTTCATCCATGGATTCCTTTCATCCATGGAGTTCCCAAATTCCTCTATTTCTAAAGATAGAATTCCCCAATTGAGTTAGGGTTTTCTTCAATTACCATAGGTTCTTTTGATTATCGATTTAAATGATTGAATTATGATCTCTTATGCATGAATTGATGACACATGATGATTTTATGATAATTTCCCCATGAACCCATGTATTCCCCCATGTTTTCAAGTTATGAACCATATGATGTGAAATTTTTATCTTCAAGGATGAGTTTTATGAAATTACGCATGTATTGCAAGCTTTACATATATTTATGATGAAATCTATATCTAACCCATGTTTTCTAAGTATTGATGATTGAAAGTGGGTTTTGAACCTCAAGAGGTATATTATGTACTTATGCATTTTCTTATGAAATCTATGCAAATGTTTTAAGGATGCTTTGAGAGTAAAGTATCGATGATGATGTTGTTGTTGTGTTGTTGAAAGGACATTCTCATAAACATAAGTAGCATGATGTGAAGGGTTTTCTCACATAGAAAGGATTCTTAGGTTGAAAGGCTTTCTCACCTAATTGAATCAAAGAGTAAGAGCTATCCTAATGAACTAGCTTGGTTTGGTTGTCCAAGGGAACCTTTCCATAATTAATGAAGTCAAGTAAGAAATGACTATTCCGTGCGATTTATGCTTAGCACCGAGTGGATATTGATAATGAGATGGAAGCTCTCCCATAGTAGAGGCCGGGTTTCCAAAGCAATCTCATGAGATGGAAGCTCTCCCGTAGTAGAGGCCGGGTTTCTAGTAACAATCTCCTTATCCCTTAACTATGTGCCCCCATAGGTTGATTAGCTAGTGGATCCACTTAAGCTAGAAGTTTATGGTTCTACCTTGGCAAGTAGGACAACCCTTTTCGGTGTGGGAGACACCGGGGGATCATGTTATAGCTCACATGGTCTCATGTCGGTTAAGGCTAATTCCCCACAAGTAACAATGAACTAAGGTTACTTCAAGAAGTATCTCACATGAGTTCAAAGGTTTTAAAGATGAAGTTAGCTTGCATTGACCATGATTTTATGACTTATGTTTTATAACTCTTTATAACATGTTTAGCTTGGTCAATTGCATGTCATGAAATGAAATGTCCCCTTTTAGCATGATTTAAATGTTTTATGCATGGCTATCATACTTGGTACATTATTTTGTACTAACACATACTTTATAACGCATACTCTTGCCTACATTTTTCTACATTATAAGTCATGCGATAGAGTTTAACTATATAAAGTCACTCTCCTAATCCTTATCCTATGTTCTTCAGGATATGGCTACCCGAAGAGCTTATGCTAGAAGGAATGTGAGGGAGAATGAGGAACAATAAGCTCCTCCCCAAGTGTTGGCTACCCGAAGAGCTTTGGCCGAGCAAGTGTTGAATGCGGAGTTTAGGGCTGGTTTTCAAGTGTTGGCTCAAGCGGTGACGACCCAAGCAAATAGGAAGGTTTCAGTTCCCGTGAACCCAAATGTGGGTACGACGGCTTCAAGAGTGAGGGACTTCACAAGGATGAATTCTCCAGAGTTTCATGGTTCTAAAGTTGAGGAAGATCCTCAAGAGTTTATTAATGAGGTCTATAAGGTCTTGATGATCATGGGAGTTACGCCGGTATAAAAAGTAGAGTTGGCCGCTTATCAACTAAAAGGAGTGGCTCAAATATGGTATAATCAATGGAAAGAAGGGAGACCGGAAGATGCGGGTCCTCTTGATTGGGAGAAGTTCAAAGTCACTTTTCTTGATAGGTTCTTTCTCCTAGAGATGAGGGAATCCAAGGTGCTTGAGTTCATTAACCTCCGGCAAGGTAGTATGAGTGTGAGGGAGTATGCTCTAAAGTTCACTCAATTGTCGAAATATGCTCCAACAATGGTTGTGGATTCAAGGGCTAGAATGAGTAAGTTCGTTTTGGGTGTGTCCGAAATGGTAGTTAAGGAGTGCCGAACCGCCATGCTCATTTATGACATGGACATCTCTCATCTCATGGTACATGCACAACAAATTGAAGAGGAAAAAATTAAGGAAAAGTATAAAGAGGTAAAGAGGGCTAAGACCGGTGATGGAAATTTTTCTCATGCAAGGTCCGATGGACAAGGTCGTCCTAGATTCTGACAAAAAATTTTTGGCTGAGATTCCTCTAATGCTCCTCCAAGGTTTAACCAAGATAAGGTGTCTAAACATAAGCCTTAAAGAGGTAATGGTAGTGGATCTTCATTGTCTAGGTCTACTTGTACTAAGTGTGGAAGGAAGCACGATGGTAAGTACCTAGCCTGCACGGATGGTTGTTATGGTTGTGGTAAAAGTGGTCACAAAATGAGGGATTGCCCGATGCTTAAGGCTAAAGGAAGAGAGGGCAAGCAAGCTACTCCTAGTGGTTTGGGTTTCAATGCTCCTAAGCAAAACCGTTTCTATGCACGTCAAACTTGCGGTGAGCGAAAGAGTTCTCCCGATGTGGTTACCGATACGTTGAAAGTTTTTCAACTAGATGTATATTCTTTACTTGTTCCCGGTGCTAATTTGTCTTTTGTGACGCCTTTTGTGGCAATGAGATTTGATGTACTCCCTGATATGTTGTTAGAACCTTTTTCTGTCTCTACTCCTAGTTGTGATTCTATTGTGGCTAAGAGGGTCTATAGAAAGTGTCCCGTTTCTTTGTACCATAGAGTTACTCTTGTTGAATTGGTAGAGCTTGAAATGCTAGATTTTGATGTTATCTTGGGTATGGATTGGTTGCACTCCTGTTTCGCTTCTATTGATTGTAGAACTCGTGTAGTCAAGTTTCAGTTTCCAAATGAGCCTGTCCTAGAGTGGAAGGGGGGGTATTCTATGCCTAAGGGTCAGTTTGTCTCTTGTCTTAAAGCTAGAAAGATGATTTCTAAGGGTTGCATTTACCATCTAGTTAGGGTGAGGGATGTAGATTCCGAAACCCCTTCTCTTAAGTCGGTCCCCATTGTAAATGAGTTTCCGGAAGTGTTCTGAGATGACTTACCCGGTATTCCTCCCGAGCGGGAAATAGACTTCGGTATTGACCTTCTCCCAGATACGCAACTTATCTCTATTCCTCCTTACTGTATGTCTCCGGCAGAACTTAAGGAGTTGAAAGAACAATTGAAAGACTTGTTGGATAAGGGCTTCATCCGATCGAGTATCTCTCCATAGGGTGACCCAGTTTTGTTCGTTAGAAAGAAGGATGATTCTCTTCGTATGTGTATTGACTATCGTCAGTTGAACAAGGTGACTATTAAGAATAGTATCCTCTTCCAAGGATAGATGATTTATTTGACCAACTTCAAGAGGCAAGTTATTTCTCTAAGATTGATCTTCGATCGGGTTATCACCAATTGAGGGTGAGAGAGGATGACATTCCGAAGATGGCTTTTCAAACTCGGTATGGTCATTATGAGTTTTTGGTAATGTCGTTTAGGTTGACTAATGCTCCGGTGGCGTTTATGGATTTGATGAATAGGGTGTTTAGACAATACCTTGACATGTTTGTAATTATGTTCATTGATGATATATTGATCTATTCGAGAAGTGAGAATGAGCATATTAATCATTTGAGGATCGTGTTGAAATTCTTAAGGACCAACAACTTTTTGTAAAGTTTAGCAAATGTGAATTTTGGTTGAGATCCGTACATTTCCTTGGTCATATTGTTTCAAGTAAGAGTATTGAGGTAGATCCTAAGAAGACGGATGCGGTCAAGAGTTGGCCTAGACCTCTAACTCCTTCGGACATTAGAAGTTTCTTGGGTTTAGCCGGTTATTATAGAAGGTTTGTCGAGGGGTTTTCTTCTATTGCCTCTCCTTTGACGGCTTTGACTCAAAAGAAGGCTAAGTTCATATGGTCTGAGATGTGTGTAAAGAGTTTTCAAGAGTTGAAAGATAGACTTACTTCCGCACCGGTGTTGACCTTACCGGAAGGGACAGATGGTTTTGTGGTTTATTGTGATGCCTCAAGAATTGGGTTAGGGTGTGTGCTTATGCAAAATGGGAAAGTGATTGTCTATGCCTCAAGGCAACTTGAGATTCATGAAAAGAATTATCCTACCCATGACCTTGAATTAGCGGCAGTTGTTTTTGCCTTAAATATTTGGAGGCACTATTTGTATGGAGTTCATGTAGATGTATTTACCGACCACAAGAGTTTGCAATATGTGTTTAACCAAAGAGATCTAAATCTTCGCCAAAGAAGGTGGCTTGAGTTATTGAAAGATTATGACATGAGAGTTTTTATCACCTCGATAAACCTAATGTGGTAGCGGATGATCTTAGTCAGTTATCTATGGGTAGTGTTGCTCATATTGAAGAAGAAAAGAAAGAGGTAGTTTGAGATGTTCATAGATTGGCTCGATTAGGTGTTCAATTAGTGGAATCTACCAAAGGTGGTGTTATGGTTCACAATGGTTCCGAATCATCTTTTATGGCGGATGTGAAAGCCAAGCAAGGTCTTGATCCAATTTTGGTAGAATTGAAAGAAGCGGTGCTTAAGAAATCCGTTGAGGCTTTCTCCCAAGGGGGAGATGGGGTACTCAGATATGAAGGTTGATTATGTGTTCCGAATGTTGATGACTTGAGGGAACAGATCTTGTCAGAAGCCCATAGTTCGTGGTATTCCATTCACCCGGGAGCCACCAAGATGTACCGTGATTTATGAGAGGTCTATTGGTGGAATGGGATGAAGAAGGATATTGCAGGATTTGAGGCTAAGTGTCCAAATTGCCAACAAGTTAAGGTTGAGCATCAAAAACCGGGAGGTTTATCCCAAGATATTAGCATTCATACTTGGAAGTGGGAAGACTTGAACATGGACTTTATTGTTGGTTTTCCTCACACCCGGAGACAACACGATTTGATTTGGTTAATAGTAGATCGGATGACGAAATCGGCTCATTTCCTTCCCGTCAAAGTTTCTTATTCGACGGAGGACTATGCCACGTTATACTTGAGAGAAATGGTAAGGTTGCACGGAGTTCCTTTGTCCATTATTTCCGATCGTGGTACCCAATTCACTTCTCAATTTTGGAAGTCATTCCCAAAGGGTCTTGGCACTAAGGTTAAGCTTAGCACAACATTTCATCCCCAAACCGATGGGCAAGCGGAGCGTACTATCCAAACTTTGAAAGATATGTTGAGGGCTTGTGTGATTGATTTTAAGGGTAATTGGGATGACCATTTTCCATTGATTGAGTTTGCTTATAATAATAGCTATCACTCGAGTATTGATATGGCTCCATTTGAGGTTTTATATGGAAGGAGGTGTAGATCTCTTATAGGTTGGTTTGAGGTGGGTGAAGTTGCCCTAATAGGTCCCAAATTGGTACATGAGGCCATAGAAAAAGTTTGACTTATTAGAGAAAGGTTGAAAACGGCTCAAAGTCGGCAAAAGTCATATGCCGATGTGAGAAGAAGGGATCTTGAGTTTGATGTTCATGATTGGGTTTACTTGAAAATCTCACCCATGAAGGGTGTAATGAGGTTTGGTAAGCAAGGGAAGCGTAGTCCCCGATATGTAGGCCCATATCAAATTTTGAGGCGTGTAGGTAAAGTTGCTTATGAGCTAGATTTGCCAAATGAGTTTGCAACGGTGCATTCAGTTTTCCATGTCTCTATGTTGAAGAAATGTGTTGGCGAGCCGACATCCATAGTTTCCTTAGAAGCGTTGGGAGTTGATGAAAGTCTTTCCTATGAGGAGGTTCCAGTTGAAATTTTAGACCGACAAGTCAAGAAGTTGAGAAATAAAGAAATTGCTTCCATGAAAGTTTTGTGGAGGAATCATTTAGTTGAGGGTGCTACTTGGGAGGCCGAGGCCGATATGATGTCCCGATATCCTCATATCTTTCCTTCTACCCCTATTCTAGCTTGAGGTAATGAGTTCCTCTTGGTTTGACTTTTTTTTTGGAGTCATGTGTTTTAAGTGTTTCTATGATTTCCTTATGTTATGCATGTTCATGAAAAGTTATGTTTTGAAAAAAAATGAGTTTACATGCTTGATTTTCCTCATGTTGTTGTGCATTGAGTATGAGTTTCCTATAGACTTCATGAGATTAATTGATGAACATGCGTTAGCTATGCTTTTTTAGAGTAAATTGCATATAAGCTCCATGAGATTGTGTTGAGTATGTTTTTAGCTCGGAGAAGGTAGTTCCTCCTTGAACATGAGTAATTTTGAGATTTCATGCATATTGGGTTGCTAGATGTGGTTCCTACTTTCTTATGATGCATTTAAGTTTGTTTAGCTTGGAGTTGATGTTTCCTCCTTGTATATGTGCATTGCATGCATGATGGGCTGTTAGAGTTAGTTTTACCGCTATTATGATGTTTTGAGAACATCCTAGCTTGGAGTCGATAGTTCCTCCTCAGTTGTATGGATTGCATTGTAGGTTGGGTTGTTAGTTCCTCTCCTAAACTTTTAGAACCAGTTTAAATCTCATTCGAAGACGAATGGTTCCAAGGGAGTGATATTGTAACACCTCATGCTCAAAAAGGCCAAATTGCAGCTTTCCAGATATTGCAGGTGCCAAACCACGCCGACCACCCACGGCCCGTGGATGGGACCACGGACCGTAGGTGTGGTCCGTGGATGGCACTTCCTGGGGTGGTGTAGAGGTCTAGGACCACGGCCAGACCTACGGACCGTAGGTCAGACCACGGTCTGTGGTTCGAGGCCCCAAACTCAAAGTTGCTGAACCCAATGACGGTCCACCAGGACGGGCCGCGGGTCAGACCACGGTCCGTTGACTGGGGTCCATCGGTGGCAACTAGCAGTTAAGTTTCAGGGTTAGTTGGATCTTTTCCTAATTAATTAGTTCCTAAGGTATGTCGTTTTGTCTATGTTTAGGACCCCTATATAAGCCTTTTTACCCTCAAATTTCCCAATATAAATCATTCTCTCTAAACTCACCAAAAAGAAGAGCTATCAAATAATTCTCTCTCTAGAAACTTGAAGAAGAAGAAGAAGAAGAAGAAGGATTCATCTAGGGTTTCAAGCTAAGGTTTCAATTCCTCCATTGAAGGCTAGCATTTGGATTCAAGGTATGATAGTTTTCATCTATGGAGTTCCCAATTTCCTCTATTTCTAAAGGTAGAATTCCTCAATTGAGTTAAGGTTTTCTTCAATTACCATGGGTTCTTTTGATTATTGATTTAAATGATTGAATTATGATCTCTTATGCATGAATTGATGATACATGATGATTTCCCCATGAACCCATGTAATCCCCCATGTTTTTAAGTTATGAACCATATGATGTGGGATTTTGATCTTCAAGGATGAGTTTTATAAAATTAAGCATGTATTGCAAGCTTTACATGTATTTATGATGAAATCCATATCTAACCCATGTTTTCTAAGTATTGATGATTGAAAGTGAGTTTTGAACCTCAAGAGGTAAATTATGGATTTATGCATTTTCTTATGAAATCTATGCAAATGTTTTAAGGATGCTTTGAGAGTAAAGTATCAATGATGATGTTGTTGTTGTGTTGTTGAAAGGACATTCTCATAAACATAACTAGCATCATGTGAAAGTTTTCTCACATAGAAAGAATTCTTAGGTTGAAAGGCTTTCTCACCTAATTGAATCAAAGAGTAAGAGCTATCCTAATGAACTAGCTTGGTTTGGTTGTCCAAGGGTACCTTTTCATAATTAATGAAGTCAAGTAAGAAATGACTATTCCGTGGGATTTATGCTTAGCACCGAGTGGATATTGATAATGAGATGGAAGCTCTCCCGTAGTAGAGGCCGGGTTTCCAAAGCAATCTCATGAGATGGAAGCTCTCCCGTAGTAGAGGTCGAGTTTCTAGTAACAATCTCCTTATCCCTTAACCATGTGCCCCTATAGGTTGATTAGCTAGTGGATCCACTTAAGCTAGAAGTTCATGGTTCTACCTTGGCAAGTAGGAAAACCCTTTTCGGTGTGAGAGACACCAGGGTATTATGTTATAGCTCACATGGTCTCATGTCGGTTAAGGATAATTCTCCACAAGTAATAATGAACTAAGGTTACTTCAAGAAGTATCTCACATGAGTTCAAAGGTTTTAAAGATGAAGTTAGCTTGCATTGACCATGATTTTATGACTTATGTTTTATAACTCTTTATATCATGTTTAGCTTGGTCAATTGCATTTAATGACATGAAATGTCCCATTTTAGCATGATTTAAATATTTTATGCATGACTATCATACTTGGTACATTGTTTTGTACTAACGCATACTCTTGCCTACATTTTTCCCAAATGTAGGGTCTGACAGACAGGTTTCAGAGTCTCGTGGCTAGTAGTTGAGTTCATGATTTCCCGAACTTTGGTGAGTCCTCATGCTTCGAGGACGGAGTTATCGTTTTCAGTTTCTTTCTAGTATTCCACTTTTGAACATGATGTATGGGCTAGGCCCAATTTCATTCTATTTTATTAGATGGCTATGATGAGACAAGAGTTTAGACTTCCACTTTTCGTTTATAAAATGTTTTGGACTTGGACTATTATTTTACTCTTATTGTTCTATTTCTTATATTATGAGAACTAAGTGGCTATTATGGAGTCCTTCGGGGTTTTATACGTCATATTACATCTAGGGGTACCCCTGGGTCGTGACAAGATTGCTATCTCTTAATTCCTTCTTCTCCTCTCTCTCTCAAACCCCAATGCAAAACTCTAAGAAAAATTAAAGCAAACGACTTCCAAGCAAGATTTTTTCAGATTTTTTTCAAGATTCTTCTTAAAGGTAAGTCCTTCTCCAAAGATTTCAATCTTTCCAACTCAAATTTGTTTATACAATTATGAATCATTAATAGAAGTCTTAATTCTTGGCCATAGTGTTTTCAAGAAACTATTCAAGAATCTCACAAAATATTTTCTTGATTGTTCTTCTTTAAGTTAGGATATTTCTTCAGGATTCATGGAGCTTTTAAGGAATGTATGGCTATTCATAATGTTGGACTAAGTTCTTCCTCACACCCTACGTCTAATTTCTGTCAATAAGAGTTCAATCCAGTGTTTTACCCACAGTTTCCATGAAACTATAGATATGAATTGAGTTCCTTATTCCGTATCCTGAGTACTATTTTATGAGATTTTGATATTTTATGTATTAAGATTCTTGAGTTGTTGTTCATGCTTATATATTCACTAGTTCATTGACACGTGCGTTGCACGTGATTACCAATTCTGAAAATATATGTTATAGTAAATAGTATTGCTTATATAAGAGAATATTTGAATAATAAGCTTAGAACAAAATAATTATGCAGATTCTTTTGTGAATGTTCAATGTGGATCATCATATATATCTCTTATTCACGCGAACCTATGAAGATGGTCAATGTAAAAATTTATTAGTTAAATGCAATAATATATATATATATATCTATTTTAATTTGATGAAGTTCAATCATGTAATTAGTCGTATCTCACTAATATTACCTAAAAGATGATATTTATTTTGTATTTTTCTTGTCATCTAACCAGATGTGCTTTGCACGTGTATTTCATGTTTAATTGTTTAGATGTCATATGAACATGTGGAGAGAACAACTACATTTTATCTTTTAGAACCATTTTTTGTATATTAATTTTTGTTTTATAAGTTATAACATAATAGATGACGTTCATGTTGTTGGCTCTCATATTTGACTTCTCGATTGACTGTGTACATAAATAAAAGATAGTTATCTGACTGTCCATAGTGAATTGAGAAAGGTTTTCTTTTTTTACCAGAAAAATTAAAAATTAAAATTAATGAACATATTCTATCTGTGAAATCATATATATAATCACATGTTCATTTTACACCCAACAAAGATATAGTTCATATACTTGTAAACGATTTTCAATTTATTCAACCAAGCATGATTCGTCAAAGGAAAAATAACAACACCGTATCATCACATATATAGGGGCGGTATAATAATATGAAAAATTATTGGTCAAAAGTTAATATAAGAAAAGTTGAAAGATAGAAATAATTAATATAATAACTATGAAATTTATTATATTATAACTAAGAATGTAAAAGAGTGTGAAAAATGTTTGCAATAATTAGTAATTACTAAGAGAATTTATAATGTTATAACTAAAGAATTAATGTGCAATAACTGAATTTCTAATAAATTTTATACTTACATATATTCACACATGATTCATATATATTCACATATTTTCACATTTGTTGTGAGTTTTTTTCTAAAAAAAAAACTCGGAAAATTTTAAAATAATATATTTTGAAGTTAGAAGATCTTGTTAACTTGATAATACATTTGTATCATATATAATATTTTAATTTAAATATAAATACCTACCCAAATCTAAATATATATATTTTCATTAATGAAAATATTTATCTCACAAAAAGTAGCTATTAAATAAATAATAAAAATTAAATTATTACAAACATCAACTGGCATTATTACAAGTCATATGAACTTTTCTTCATCTAAAATACTGAAATATTAAAAAATAGTTAATAAGTAAAACAAAAGGGCAATATTTATATAGTAATAACTATTTTGAAGCAAACTTCCTGACAATCTAAATCACATAAGTAGCATTGATAAATAAAGTCATTCTTTTGTCTTAAGCATAAAAAACAAATCGTGACAATTCTCTAGATTTTGGATAAAGATATTCAGAAGCATATTAGTACATCACAAAAGAAATTGTTAACAAAAATAAATGGATTTAGACTACATCATGTTAACTTCATATATTGGAACATTACATATTGATGTATATATTAAGCAAAAAAATAATTATTATATCATAAAAATTATTTTCCTCAAGTACTCAAGGTTATGGAATATACCCTCTTAGGATAGAACGAGTTACTTCATCAGAATAGTGGTACCTCATATTCCGCTAAATTTTGAACTCACTCAATGACAATAAATCACACAAAAAAAATTAAAATGTAAGAAGAAGAAGAGTATAAGATTAAAACAAATTTTTGAAAAATGAGAGGAAGTCCCTCTATTTATAGTCAACAAAGGGTAGTATGAACTAATGTTTTTTGTGTCTTATCTGAAAAGTCATGACACTTCCGAGAAGTCACAACCCTTTGAAAAAGTCACAACTTATTGAAAAAGTCACAACTTTTTTGAAAAGCCACAACTCATCGAAAAATCACAACCTTTTGAAAAAAGTCACAACTTATCGAAAAAGATACAACTTATCGGAAAAGACACAACTTATCAGAAAAATCACAACTCATCGAAAAAGTCACAACCCAAGTTAGGGATATTATAGTAATTTAACATTCAAGTTAGGAGTTCATGTTTTTAAGGTAAATATATAGAAATATAGATAGATAGATATGAACCCTACTTATTGAGATTTTTCTAAAAGTCTTTGAAAAAGTACTTTTTTTTCCTTACATTGATTTTGGAATTTTTAAATGAGTCCAAGTATATTTTAAAATATTATTTTGAGAAGAGTTTTAAGGGGAATCTTAGTGGTTCTAAATATATTATTTTTATATTTAGAAAGAAAGTATTATTTCAAGAAAAGTATACGTAAAGAGTTTTCACAAGAATTTTCAATCAGATAAATAAAGTTTAGTTACCCCTTAAAGAGGTTATTATTTTATATTGAGCAAGAGAGTACTATTTTTCAGAAAGAGCATAAAGAGATTTCAAAGAGATTTAGTACAACTCAGTTACCTCTTAAAGAGGGCTTTTGAGTAATTAACTCAATCTAGGGAGTATTTTATATGAGCATACAATTATATTTTTGAGAGTAGTATTGAGCACCAGTTTGAATAAGAGTTCAGATGACTCACAATCCCATAAACTATGTAGCCAGCGTAGGATAGGATCGTACCAAATTTTGGACGATTCCTCACCACCTTTGAAAATGCCTATTAGATGGATTCATGAGTTGTGTTACGTCCGATACCCCAACAAGGTATAGGATGCTTCTGGCAACGTGTGCAAGAAGTTGTATCATCACGAGGCTCATAGTGATGGTTGTCGGTTAGAGAAACTCCTATAAAGTGAAGTATATTTATATATATTTCTTCATTATTTGTTATTATTGCATCTTATATTGTAAAGCTTAAATGATTTTACTTCATGTTCAGGCTTCACTTTCAGCCAGGTTACTTTAAGTTCTTTACAGTTCATTTATTCAGTATAGTTATTTATTTTATTCAACCCTATTACATACAATAAATTAAATGTACTAATGTCATTCAACCTGTATCATTTCATGATGCAAATTCAGGTACATAGAATCATCAACAGGTGTTCCGTTGATCACATCATTCGTTCATCAGCTTTTGGTGAGGCTTTTTTGCTTTTAGAGGACTCTAGTTTTATGATTAATTAGTAGTAGCATTTTGCGGTATCGTGTGTCTTGTCCCGACACCCATCTTTATATAGTAGAGGCTTCATAGATAGACACTCTCGGATAGTCTTTCGGTTTTCAATTTCAGATAATTTATTTAAAATTTTATATTTCATACTCAGTATTTTTAGATAGTTTTAAGATTCAGTAAAGTGTTTTAAGCGATTCTTCAATTTTGATACTTGTGTATGCTTGAGTTAGTCTTCCGCTTAGTAGTCAGTCAGGTCAAGGGTTCGCTTGGGGACCAACACTGATTCTCGAGTGTCGGCCATGTTCAGGGTGAAGGTTCGGAGCATGACATATCTTCTTAATTTTTCCCAACAAACCTCAAAAAAATTTGATGGAAATTGTGTAAGAGGTTCAAGTCTTCGAAATGGAGAGCTATAGTGAGACTATTAACTCTCTCATGATGTTTCCATGCGCATTAACAAAAAGTCAATTCAAAATTAGGGAGAAGGTTTACGTCCACCCAGTGAAAGGATAAATGATAAATATGTTTGTGTCACACCGCGATGTTAAGTTGTGCATTTGATGGAAGGCAACCCATTGTTTCTAAAAATAATTTGTAGTATAGTTTAGTTTCATTTTTTTACTAATCCACAAATTTGCAAAATGTTCAAAAGTAATTTGAATAGGTTTGGAAATAAAATTTTAAGTGAAATGAAGTTTGGGGTTGCAGTACCTTGAAAATTGGTCTGGACCACTTTTTGGGAGTATTAGATTGCCAAAAGATGTTGGCGTATCGCTAAATCAATAGCTGCATCGCCCAAATTGTTCAGAACCTACCTGCAACTGAGCAGTCTCTGATACCACTTAAGTAGCACTGGCCAGTTAAAAAGTTTGAAAACTGAATTTAAAATCGTGTGAATTTCCTTCTCCTTCAAATTTCTTCCAAGAATTAAAAAATCGTGCTCTTCATCCTAACTCCTAAGTAAGAATTTAGCATGTTTCCTCCTTCCCTTGCTCTTTTGTATGTAAAAATCTGCCCTTTCCTTCTCTTGGCTTACTTTAACGTTTTTTGTTGAATTTTTTTGGGTGAATGATTTGGGACTCTATTTGGTTGTAAAGTTTTGTGTAAATCTGAGCAAACAGGTGTTTGAGGCTTGATATAGTAGATGGGAAAGTCTTAGTCTTCTCTCCACTTTTATTTGTCATGTTCCACTTTTCGAAAGTCAATTTGACTAATTTTCAAAGTTAAATTAGATTACATTAATTCAATATTTTAAACAAAAAAAATAGATATTCAAAAACTATACGAAAAGCACTATAAATTCCAATTTTTCGCATATCAATATGATGAAAATACATTGTAAAATATTAGTCAAAGTTATTATCGTTTGACTCTAAAAAAAAAAAATTATGACAGTTAAAAGTAGACAAAGGTAGTATAATTTTTTTATTATATAAATAAGCATGGATGGGAAAGCTGAAAAATATGACGATAAAATTACACTAACAATTAAATTCTTATTTATTTACTTTAAGTCCTTACAAAAACATTCCAATTTGATGTTTGGTTTATTCCACTCACCTAGTCCCCGTTTCTATTTTAAACGAGAGAAAATAGTAGATTTTGTTAGAGAAAATAGTTGATTTTGTTAGAGAAAATAGAGACAATTGTGTAGATTTCATGGAGATTTTCTTTGGAGCTAACAAAGAAGTCAATAATGAAGGATTTTGTTGGTCATGTGCGGCCTACAATTAAATTTAATACTTTATGTTTTTGATAAACCTATTAGGTTTAGGGTAAAAAAACAAAATAAACACAGTTTGTTATATATTAAAGATCATTTATATCATATAAAATATATTAAGGATCAAAATGAACACTTTTATCAAGAACCATTTCAATCAAGTGAAATATATTGATCAAAATAAAGCATCAACCATATATTAAGGACCATTTTAATCATATTCTCAGTATTTTACTATGAAAAAAATATTATTTTAAAATAAATTTTACTAAATTAATTTGTTGATATGGATCGTTAAGTTTTACTCAAGGTGCCTTTACAAGTATAAACTTTCCTGGCAAGATTTATTGAAAGCTTCTACTATCCGAGTCCGCCCTCACACCCTCTTGGCTAACGGGTAATCCAACGGGCTTATTCGACAGCCTTTCAATAATCTGCCTGGATTATTTAACTTGACCTTAGCATAACTGTTCAATATGTATAAACAATAGACATAATTGCTATTTCTTATAATAACTTAGTATGTTATAGTTCAACACAAATAACTTAGCCTATCATTTAGGCTGAACAGATATGTAAAGATACTAAAAATTAAATTAATACCTGGAGTAGGACTCAAGATTTTTTAAGTATGTACCAAACTGAAATATTTTATTATTACTAAAAGATTTACAAAAGAGAGAGAGAGAGAAGGGGGGTTCCAAGACCTGCCTCACTAAATAAAATATTGCCTCCTTATATAGAGGTCGGAAAAACTAAAGATGGCCTACACAACTTACAATGGCCAATAAGAAAAAGATAAGACCGACAAACAAACGTGGTCTTTCTATTAAAATTGTGGCCGGCATATTATCATGGCCCTAATTCAACTTTATTAAAGTTTTTTGTTTTATTACCTGAATTATTTTATTTGTGGGGCCTTCTTCATCTTACGCCTTTCCTTTTCCTTTGCAGGCGGTGATTGCTGGAAGATTCTTCCACTTGGTCTTGTAGTCGTTGGAGAAGAGTATCAATATCTATCACTTCGTTGCTATTAGCACTTTGTGCTTCTCCTGCCATGCACAACTCTTCATCATCATTGGTGTGGCTGGCTGATATCATGGATACATCGTCTCTTACATCCATGTCGAGATTTCTCATCAAATCTCCTTTTACTTCCTTCATGTATAGAGCTATTGCTTCTGATTTGGATATTAGTCCTTTCTTCATTTGAAGCTTTCTCGCTATCTGCTTGAATGCGTTGAGATCATCCATCTGTGGTTTTGATTTTTCTGTGTTTTAATATTTATACACAGCAACATTGATTGAATCTATTATTTCTTGCCCATGAAATTTTCCTTCGGGATCCTTCTGAGTTAACTTATTTCAAAACTTTGTATAAAAAGTTCTTTGTAAACATGAGAATCCTTTAGAAGTATTATTAACTTCTATAGACCATTTCATGATCCAAGGGATTAAAAATTCTATAAAATAATACATTAAAGATATTCCATTAAAAAATATATTATCTTTTTCTAAACTTATGAGTTTAGGGGAAATATCAATCCATTCATAATATAATTCTTTATAAGGTTCTGAAAATATTCTTACTGAGGGACCATATAAAGTCCACCATTGACAAAATCAATTTGGAATAGGTTGGCTAAAAATATGCGAGCATATTTTTATAAACCACGAATGCTTTCTATTAGCATTTTCATATAAAAGAGCTTTATTAAAGCTATCCACATAGTCTCAGTAATTGTATTTTACTGCTACTTTATACTCTGGATGGATATAATCCCTTTCTTTTAATGGGCTCATTTCCCATTCTTCTAGAGCCATAATCTTTTTTATTATAATTTTTGAAAAGTTATAAACTTTTTTAGTATTAGCTGGATAAAAATGCTGGAATTCTCCAAACCCTGTTGCTGAGAGTATCATCTCATAATGCATCTTGTATTTATAAGCAGGAGTGATATAATAAACCGAATCAAGATATCTATGCATTATTTGCCATGGATCATCTTTCCATCGTAAGTCACTTTGTTCAAGAAGAAGTATAACTTCTTTTTTATCATTTTGATCAAATATTTTTATGTTCTCTTCATCTGTAAGAACTGAGGAATATGACTGGGGAATATTATCATTTCCTTGTTTGGATTGTACAAAATCCAAAAATGCCTTGTACATTGGATGATCTGTATTAAGATCACTTGTAGAAGCAATATTTGTTGCTATCAACCTTTAATTTCCAAGTTGGACGAGCGTATTACCTCTTCCAATTTCTGTTTTTCCTCTCCCCTTCTTGAGGGTGGGAGCCACGAATGTCTCATCCTATCATTCATTAAAAATGAAAGATTAGTGTAAGTATTTTCTTGTGAAAAAATCAGGCAGACTATTATCTGATCCTTTTTTTGTAATGAATATCAAAATCAAATGGGACTAATAAAGCCTGTCATCTAGCAAACATTTGTTTTGAAACATCATGTTTACAATCCTTATTAAACATGAACTTAGCAGCTTGACAATCTGTTTTTATTAAAAACTTTTGATTATATAAGTCACCTTGAAATTTTAAAACACTTTTCACAATAGCCAAAATTTCTTTTGCTACGGTGGCATAGTTTTTCTGACTGCTATTTCATTTGCCAGAGTAAAATTGCACAATGTAATCCTGCTTATTGTTAGGGCAATATTGTATTAGAACACCACCATATCCTATATCTGAAGCATCAGTCTCTACTGTTTTCTTCCAATGCGGATTGGCTAATGTAAGACAAGGAAGATTTTTAACCTTAGACTTAATTCGGCGAATAGCTTCAGTATGACTATTATTCCACGCCGGAGGATTCTTTTTTAACCTGTCATATAATAAGGTTGTATCTTTGGCTAGATCCTTTATAAAAGGGGCAACATAGTTGAGACTTTCAAGAAATCTTTGTAACTGAGTCTTATTAGTCAATATATCAGGAAATTTAGAAGCAAATTCAATACTTCTGTTTATAGGATTAATTCTTCCTTTCTCAATATAATGTCCCAAAAATCTAACCTTTTTTGGACTAGAGATAACTAATCCATTTTGAATAATAATTCTTTTAAATAAATCCAGATGCTTGAAATGTGTTTCCATATTTTTGGAGAAAACCAATATATCATCTATGTAAACAATTATAAAATTGTTATAGGGTATGAAAATATCATTCATAATTTTTTAAAATTCTGATGGAGTATTTTTTAAACCAAAAGGCATAACGTTCCATTCGTACTGTCCCATAGAATACCTGTCTGATTCAGTAATCTGAATCTACCAATATCCTGGTTTTAAATCAAATTTTGAGAATATAATCGCATCATAAACTCTATCAAGAAAATCCTTTTTATTAGGGATAAAATATCTAATCCACTTAAGAGCTTTCTTAAGGGGTTTATAATTAATAACCAGCCTGGGGGAACCTCTTTCCTGTTCAGCATGTTTATTAACATAAAAGGCTGTACAAGACCAATGCGACTTAGAATGCCTTATAAAGCCTTTCTGAAGTAAGGAATTAATTTCCTCTTTACATAATTTCAAATAATCAGGATTCATCTGGCAAGGTCGAGCTTTAGTAGGAACATTACTATCATCAAAGCTGTCTTCATAAGGAAGGTTGAGTACATATTTTTTTCTATTCCAAAATTCATTTCGGTGATCTCCACATATTTGAAGAGAGAATCGATTTTTTAGAAAAGAAATTTTTTCTTGTAATTTTGAATTTTTTAATAAGGTATCAACCTCAATGCTGTTAATTTCTTCTTTTATAAAATTAAATTGTTGATTTTTTAAAATTAGTTTAGAGGATAACTCATTGATCATTCTGGTAAATGGTTTTGTTATAAACTCAAGAGTAAAAGATTTTTCCTCTCAAATTTTGATAATTTTCTTATTATCCCAATAAGTTAGGGGGGAAATGTCATTTATAAAAGGAACTTCCAAAATAATTTGGTTAGTAATATCTTTTACTAAAACAAAACTTTGAGGGATACAATTCTTTTCCTTACAAATAAAAGCCTTGGATAATTTATATTCTATACCCATCTTACTGCCATTAGCAGATTGTGTGTAGTTTTATGAAAATATCTTGAAGGAATTAATCCTTCTTGAATGCAATTTAAATCAGCAGCACTATCAATTAAGGTTGTAAACTCTTTTTTATAATTATAATCAATAAGAAGAGTAATTTTTGTATAAATTTTTTGAGAAGTGATTGCTTTTAAATTTTGTAAAAAATCTTCTCTATCATTTCCTTTAAATTTAAGCATTTGTAGAAAGCTATCACTTTCGTCTTCATGTGAAGATTTCGAGCTATTATCAAGTCTTTCAATATTATCAAGTCTGTTTTCAATAGCAACATTCTTATTTTTTAAAATCTGAATATCACTTTTGAGATTATTAATCTCTTTCTTAAGATCTTGGATAGTAGTAGGAGTGCTTATTAGCTTCCTTTTCTCATGAAGACGTTTTTTTACTTCAGACATTGTATATGATCCTTCTTTTGTGGGGATATTATACTTGGTAGTATGATTTCCAGAGGTGGTAGCTTCATTGATCCTGTCAATAATCTGAATTCTTATCTCCGGATCTTTGATAATTTGAAGGAGTTCGTTAATTTGGTCATTATCAATAACATTAATACTTAATTCTTTAAACTTGGAATAGATATTATATAGATCATCCTCTTCTTTGTTATCACAACTTAGACCTTGCTAACATGGAGAACACTCGCTATCAGATGTCATACAATTCTCTTGATCTAAGACTCTTATGTCTTGATTGCTGGAGGATTCTCCATAACTGCTATACTCTTCATCTGTTCCTTCAGATTCAAAGTTTAGAAGGATTTTGCATAAGGAATCCTTAATATTTTCTTCTATGTCAAGGTTTTTGATCTTTTCCTTGACTTTGCAATCCCTAGCATAATGGTCAAATCTATCACATTTGTGGCAAGTATCTAATTTGCCAAATCTCTTTTGAGATTTATAAAATCTCCTTTTCGGTTCATCTCTTTTTTCTTTCTTTTCTATTCTTCTTTTCTTCCATGCCTTATAATCCTTTTTATAAGATTTATTTTTAGAAGAATGCTTTCTATCTTTGGAAGATGCTTTAGGAATATCTAAAGCGAATTGTTCACAGAATTCTCCTAACTGTTGTCTTTCATTAAGACGATGCCTTTTGATTTGTTTATTCAACTTGATATCATTGCACAAGGATAATCCTTCTTGTACACAGGCACTTATGAGTTTTCCATAGGTATAGTTATCATAGTTAATGATATATCTATCTGCTCTAAGAGTTTTCCTAACTCTTTCAGCAAAAAGGGTTGGTAATCCATCTATAAATTTGAATTTCCAATGAGAGCTATTACACTCAGGCAGCTCCATAACTCTGCTTAGAAAAACATCTTTATACCATCTGAAAGATGTGAGAGTTTTACATCTAAGATTTTGGAGCATAGTTCTTATGGTCTCGCTATTATCAGACCATCTTCCAGAGAAATGTTCTATGATATTAATAACAAGAGTATACACAACATTCTGAGTAATATCCTGCTCTCCTTCTTGCTTAACATCTTGAAGGATCTTATCCCTTTGTTCAGGATTTAAATAATTATCCCACCAGCCTTTTAGTTGGTCAGTAAATCCTGCAGTTATCATGTCAGCAATAGTTTTATCATTATTTCTATTTGCCTTACAGATAGTGCTATACATAAGCATTCTATGTACCGTTGTATAAATTTGTCTATCTGTATAACCATCTATGTTCCATTCATAGATTTCCTTTCCATTATAACTATTAGTTATAATATGTTCATGCTCTTCTAAAGTACATCTTGCGGAGTAGGTCAAGGATAATAGTACATTCTTTGAACCGGCTTTCTAGCATATTTCTCTGAGATTTTTTCTGAGATTTTATTAATCTCATTAGGATTCAACTTCTCCTTCTGAAAATTCATTAGCACTTAAAGGTTTCATATTCATACCTTTGAATTTTCTTTCCAAGAGACTTTCAAGGTCCGAGAGGTCTTTAAGCTTGAAATCTTCAATTTCCGGGGGAGGTTGGATGCTAGTAGTAGCTAGCTACCTTCTCTTTTCCTTTAGTATCAGAATTTACTTTAGAACATAATTTATCAATTCTACTATGAATAGAAGTAATCTGCTCTCCTAAGATGCTCATATAAATGTTAGTATAATTTTACTGTTTAATCATAATATTAATATGCTGAGAAGTAACTAACACAGTATTATCTTCAAATAATTTTATCAAAGTATTAAAATGGATAATTTTTTCATCTTTTTCAATTTGGAAGGATTGTAGGGGAGGAAAAACTGATTTAGTAATTTTCCCAGTACTTAGTTTAAAATTTCTTTCTATCATAGAAATATAATTATGAACATGTTTGGTCATAAACCGTGGAACAAAAGCAATCAATACATTTTGCTTTGATTCAATAAGATCTTTATAAAATTCTTCTTGGAAACAATTGCACTCTTCTTTATTAAAATTGTTAAAGAACCACTTTCTGAAAAGTTTCCATCTTGATTTCAACAATTCTTTAGAATTTTTTTCTCTTGCCGGTGATCTTGGACTAAAATCATCTTGTTTTTCATATATTTCTCCTGTTGATTATCGGTACAGAATCCCTCAAGAGCATCTACTTTTCAGATTAGAGAAAATTACAGATGTGACAATATTAAGGTTGATAAAGATAATATTGCTAGGCCTATGCCCAGGCCTAGTTCAGACTTAGATATAACTGAGTCTGAAATGAATTTATGTCTATTGTTTATACGTATCAACAAGTATGCTAAGGTCAAGTTAAAATAATCCATGCAGATTCCTGAAAGGCTGTCGAATAAGTCCGTTGGATTACCCGTTAGCCAAGAGGGCGTGAGGGCGGACCTGGATAGTAGAAGCTTTCAATAAATCTTGCCAGGAAAGTTTATACTTGTAAATGCACCTTGTGTAAAACTTAACGATCCGTATCAACAAGAACGTTATGCCTTTTGGTTTTAAAAACGCTCCATCAGAATTTTAAAAAATTATGAATGATATTTTCATACCCTATAACAATTTTATAATTGTTTACATAGATGATATATTGGTTTTTTCCAAAAATATGGAAACACATTTTAGGCATCTGGATTTATTTAAAAGAATTATTATTCAAAATGAATTAGTTATCTCTAGTCCAAAAATGACACTGTTCCAAACAAAGGTTAAATTTTTGGGACATTATATTGAGAAAAGAAGAATTAATCCTATAAACAGATTTGACCAATACTACTATGTGTAGTTATTAAATATTAAAAATATAAATATAAGATATAATAATGTTTTTTAATTTCATAAGTTTACATATAAATCAAATGATTATTTTTAGGATGAGACTAGTAGTGTAAAATGGAGGAAGTTGTATACTCCCTCCGTTTCATATAAGTTGATCACTTTTTATCTTTCATGGTATTTAAGAAATCATAAATAAGAAAATAATTTTACTAATATATCTTTTTAAAAACTTCTTGAAATTTTACAAATAAATGTGAACACAAAAAGAAATTAATTACAAAATTAATATAGAAAAATTTTAATTAATATTTTTTTCTTGATTTAATAAAATAATCAACTAATATGGGATAATTATTTTTAATATAATGATCAACCAATATAACGAGGAGCGATTATAAAATAAAGTTGGGATTTGCTACTTACTTACTTTGGTATGTCTGTCTAGTAATGGTTGTTCAATTGGCAGGTGAAGAAGATCTTAATTGTTCATTAATTAATTCACACATTCCTAAACAACTTGTTATTATAAAAATAAATAAAATTTAAAGTGTAGAGACATTACAGTGAGAGATATTTGTCGTTGTCTAAAAAAATTATGACTTGGAAGACCAAAAGCGTGTACACACAAAGCATTTAAAATAGGGATGGTAAATGTGGGGTCGGGATTGGGGGAGGGGTGGAGATGATTGTGGAGCAAGCTGAATTTTTTTTATCATGGGGAAAGGCACAATTAATAAAAAAAATTGTGAGACTCCACTATATTTTTTGACACATAAAATAGTGAATCATATTTATCTTCTTTTCCAAATAAAGTAATGAATAAGAGAGAAAAACATATATTTACATAATATATGTGGATTAATCAAAACTAATAAATTATTTTAATAAACTTATGTTTATACAAATATATAAATTTTTTTACTTCATCAAAATATAAATTCATGAACTTATTTTTGTTCTTTTTTTCTCACTTATTTTATTTGTGCAATTATCAATTATCATCTTTTGTTGAAGTTTTAAATTAAAAAAATAAGATATTATTCGTTAATGAACCTTATTTTGGTACATAAATATCATTGATAAGAATTTTTTTATACATAACTAATTAAACTAATTATGAGAAATTATCTATCTATATGTGTGAGAGAGAGATTATAATTATCAATTATTTGCTATATTTCGCTTAAAAACAAAAAAAAATTATTTTGATTTTTAAAATATAAAATCAGAACCAAATCAAATTATTTCAGTTTTGTTAACATGTAAAACAAAGCAAAATCAAATAAAAATATATCAAGGTTTTCTTTGATTTTTTTTTTAATTTTTCGTGAACCCCCTTACCTTTATCACTTATTGCAATTTTTTTTATCAACATAGAAATATTATTCCCTTCATTCTAATTGGAGGAAATATTGAAAGAAACTTCTTATATTTTGTATATTTGACTAAATTCTTGAACAACGCATACATTTTCAGAAAAATAAATATGAAAAAGTATAGAAAAGAAGAAAACTAATATATGTACTCTCAATTACTCATAATTAATTATGTATAATTCTTATTGATAATCTATATGTACCAAAATAAGGTTCAGTAATGAATAGTTTCTCATTTTCTAATCTGAAACGTCGGCAAGAAAAGATAATTACACAAATACAATAAATGAGAAAAAAGAGAAAAAAAATGAGTTAATAAATTTATTATATAAACATATTTATATTTATTTAATATAATTTATTATGTTCGACGTGAATTGTATAAATTCTTTCTCTTTCTTGTTCATTACTTTCATTTGAAAAAGAAGACAAATGAGATCCACTATGTTATGTATAAAAAATATGGAGCCTTACACACATTTTGTTGGTTGTGCCTCTCTCATGATAATTTTTTTGGGCGAACTCATGTAAACCTGTGAAGACTCAACCCGCCTTGTATTGTCCCGATTTTCAACTCATTCTATCCTGCTTCGCTCCACATAGATCCACCCTGCTGAGTTGGTATTTCACCAATTCATTAGACTCAAATTCATGAATTATTGCCATGTTCTGATAATAATTGAGGTGATTTTAGGCCCTAATTCTCTTGTATGTAAATATTTCTTTAAAAAAAAAATCAAGTTTGATGGATTTAAAGCTTATATTCACTGAAGTACACCGGCTAAGGAATCAATGTCACACAGAAACCAACAAGCGTCTCGCCGGATTGATTAGAGTAAAACTGCCTCATTACCTGTGATTCATTGCTTGGTACAATGCTTGATCGACGTTCTGCTAATCCTAGTGCAGATGCTCTTGAGAGAACCGAAGGTTGAAGCGGTGATGCGACTGGCGCTCTACATTCTTGGATCGGTGTTCCATCGGTCTAGCGCAAGTTCAAGGACAAAAGTTAAAGGGAGAAAATGCACTTAAAAAAAGGCTTTCTTTGGAAGGTTCTAAGGATAGAATAGGGATTTGTGTAATTATGTATCTTTATCTTCTTCCCAATTGGGAATAGTGGATATATGTTTTTATTTGGAGACACTTTTTAGAGGAGTGAAAAACTTCTCTTGCTTATAGAGGAATAAACCTCAGATTTGCCTCACTCTAAGCTTGGATTTTAAATTTTGTTAATCACATTTGCTTGAAGAGGAGATTTCCTACGTGGAAATTATCTCTATTTCTTCTTTTATGAGCAGCTAAATCCCTAACTAGAGTTGTGTGTGCTAGATGAGATGTAAATTCCCAAATGAGTATTGATTAATCGCTTCTAAGATCGATTGTATGGCATGAGTATATTGTTGTCTTGAAGTTTTAACCTAAAAATCAATGGTTGCAAACATTGATTGAGCTATCTAACACCGTTTTGCTTGAGAAAGCAAAATGGAGTTGGGTAAGACTCAATATTGAGGACTTGGTGAAATTATTTTATGAGTTTGAGCTAGAGATAGGATAATCCGAGTAATTTCTCATTAAACGATATGAGCTAGAGAAAGTTTATCTACTCAAGCAATGTTTGATATTTTATACTTAAAGGTCTTGGTGTTTGAGAGAACCTAAGGGACATAGGTTTGATTGTTGGATAGAATAATGAATGTAACCTAGACCAAACGTTATCCATGTATCAACAATCTGGTTGCAATTAATTTTTATTTTTTTGAGTTGAAACCCCAATCGTAATGTACATACCCCTAGTGTCACGACCCGAGCCTTCACCCTAGACGTGGCTGGCACTCGAGAATCATTGTTGGTCACCAAGCGAACCCTCATCCTGGCTGACTACAGGCGGAAGACTAACTCAAGCATACATAAGCATGAAAATTAAAGAAACGTTTAAAAACAATGTAATAAATCTAAAAACTCTCTAAATATACTGAATATGAAATATTAGTTTTAAATAAAATATCTGAAACAGAAAGACTCTCCAAAACTGTCTATCTATGAAGCCTCTACCGTACAAAGATGAGAGTTGGGACAAGACCCACGACTCTTCAAGAGGATTACTATTAACAACTCATAAAATTGGAGTCCTCCGGAAGCAAGGAGGTGTTACTCAAAAATGGATAAAGTGATCTCAACAGACTCTTGCTGAGGATCCTAAGAACCTGTATCTGCATCATTAAAAGATGCATGTCGAGTGACATCAGTACATTGAATATATGAGTATGTAATATAGCTGAATAACAAATAACAGAAAGAAAGGATTACAATAGATAATAATGTACGCAAGCTGAATGTAAAGAAATAAAAGATTTAAATCATTTAAAGCTTTACAAAATACTTTCTCATCTCTGAACTCAACATAATAAGTGATATATAAAAATACACTTTAACTCTATTGAGAGATTCTCTAACCGACAACCATCACTATGAGCTACGTGATGATACAACGTCTCGCCCATGCTTCCAGAACTGTCCTATACCTTGCCGGGGTATAGAACACCTCAACTAAGTGGATCCACTAAGCTCTGCCCGAAGGAACTAAGGATTCATCTAAAAAGTATGATCTTTTACCCATGTTGGCATACATGGTTTATGAGGATTTTGAGTTGTCTGAACTCGTCCCTATATCGGTGCTCAATAATACTGCCAATAATATATATATACTCATGCTCAAATGTATAAAACATACTCTTTCTATGTTTTGAGGTAATTACTCAAAATAACCTCTTAAAAGAGGTAACTTATCTGAAATATCTCTAAACTCATTAACTCATTTAGAAATCAAAGTTTTTCTTTTCTCAATGTAAAAATTGATACCTTTGGGAATACTTAGTTCCCTTATACTCTTATTCAATTCATATTTGAAAACTCTTTCACAAAATATATCAAAATCATATTAGTATATGATCATTGATGACTCAGAAAGTCATACTGCATAAACATTGATGGCATAACTAGATACCATACTACTTAAACATTGATGGCATACTCAATTGTCATACTAATCTTGTTTTAGAAACTCTTTCTCAAAACTCATCATTACTTCCTCAAAACTTAGTTTAAAACTCAAGTGTTGGCTTTAAAAAGCTTCTCAAGATTTTTAACTCAATTAATAGGGTTCATGCGGAATTAGAAGCTTTGAAACCCTAGCTTGAAGGAGAACAATCACGAAAATCTTTCTTGAGATTCTTGAATTAGTTTCTTGAAATCTCTATGGCCAAGAATTATAATTTTCATTAGTGATTCATAATTATATGGAGGAATTTAGGTTGGAAAGAATGAAATTCTTGGAGAAAGACTTACCTTGAAGAAGAATCTTGAAAAAAGATGGAAAGAATCTTGAATGGAGTCTTCTACTTTGATTTTTCATTAGGGGTTTGCCTTAGGGTTTGAGAGAGAAGAGAATGATATATTAAAAGATGAAAATCTGATTGTTTTGGGTCTTCAATTAGTCAAGAAATTCGTTTAGGGTTTTCTTAGAGTTAGAAAGATAAAAACAACCCTTTTAAATATTTTTTCCGTCGGCTAATTCGTCACTACATTGTATCAGGTTACTAAAATGATCATAATTTTTTACTCAAACTTTGAATTGTTACAACATTGGTGGTGTTTTAAAGAAGATTCAAATACCTTTAATTTGATAGGTTATGGACCACATAACTCTTTATATTTTAAGAGATATGGTCGTTTGAAGTTGACCAAAGTAGAATCTTATATAAAAACTTAATTGATAAGGAAACTTTCAACCCTACTTCGTGCTAGGAGCTTCTAGTGACCTTAATTGATATCCAAAATCATTTCCACAATAAGAATTTACCTATACACATATGGGCAATTTAAGAATCACCTGATATGACCCTACATGTAAATGAAGAATGGTTCGAGTCTTAACTTAGAATTTTTTGGGGTGTTGCAATATCTCCTCATTGGGATCATTCGTCCTCGAATGACGGCTAGTCTGAGAATGGAAAGGGGTTACTCTTAGTATATTCAAGTCTAACTTAGAATCACAAAGTACTTAACATATGGTGATTATTCTGATCTAAATCACAAGATTCAGGTTCTATACCTCCGTAGGAAATCTCATCCAAGAATATTACTCTTTACTGCTACATTCAGCTAACCTTGAGCTCATATCATGAAACACCTAATGTATCACATATTGTCCACATGTTAACAACACCATATTCAAGATTAGAACCTTAACCACTCCATATACTCCTACTAACCCACTTTTTAAGAACTTCTCATCCTCTCATCATTTCTACCAACTGAACGTTCATGCATTACCACCAGGAAGTTGACTTACTACTCATTGTAAAACCTTATCTCCTTCTTCCTCCACATTTATAACCTTAGATGGAATAAACACACCATCACTATCACAATAAGAAATATAACTCCTCTCCTCCATCATCACACAACTACTATCAACAACACCACTCTCCAAAACTAAAAAGGATTACTGAAAGGACTTTAGGGCGAAAGATCATAAGCACGATTAATTCAAGAATTCTGATATAAGAATATGCATGACATAACATTATGTTGCTAGCCATTGAGAGTAATTCATGGATTTGTGAGACTGAACATACTGTGAGTCATGATGGCTTATATGAATAGGTTCATAGCATGAGACTGATATCCATAACTTTATGGAGTAAGATTGAGATCAATGGGCTAAAGTCTTTGCCCCTCATTCTGAAAACTGAGCATAGGTCATGAACACAATTCTGATATAAGAAACATCATCATGATGTTGAAATGACTGAACTTTAAGGAATACGCTAGAGTATGAATGGATTGATGTACCTCTACAACTCTTTCGGAATACATAACTATCTCATTCTCAACACTTGACTTGATTTCTCATCTTATCATCTCCCCTTTAGGTCTAAAACTGACACTTAAAAATAATGTACCTATTCCTTCATCTCTAAACTGGTCTACATTCCCTTTTATACTCGGAAAAGGATTATCTCATGGCTACAGAACTCTCCATAAGCAGGTACTAAGACTCCTTCTAGGACCTCTTTATAAGATGCTTCTATTAACCTCTTCTCATTGGCTTATAAGGCCGTTTCATTTAACTCTTAAGGAGAAAAAAAATTAATGCTTACCTCAGCCTATTACACATTAATAGCTCAATTATACTATATAGGCACACATAAAAAATAATCATTAACTTAATTGGAACCTCGTCTAACTACATACGATCTCGGGTACACCTCTTAATTATCTTATTAATCTAATGACTTAGCCACACTTCATTGATCTCATCTAAAAGTTAGAATCTCATACTTGTACCACTCACACTTGTAAAAGGTAACACCTTAATTTCTTACCTACTCTATGTCAAATCTACCAGATTAGATCTCGAACTAACATTATCACCCTCATGTTTCCATTCTTTTTGACCACCGCTCTCATCTCAAATTCAAGCCTAATGTTTACTACTAAATCCGGATATCAATATGATTGCTCACTTACTATACTAACCTACAACTACTAGATACAAATTAAGAAACACTCTCCCACTAAAACCTCATGACAAGTAGTCAATATTTATCTCTCAGTCTTCATACTTTCAATTTACCGTCACACTTCCTTTCACAATTTAAGTACTATTTAACCATTCGCTATACATCATTGCCTAATTAGTTCTGTAACCCTTTGAATATTATGGGCTTCCCCTTAGAATCATAAGCCTAGTTTAGAGCTATCACCTCATGAATACTCTAATCTTTTATTCAACACCTATACTTGGCCTTCACTAACACAATGTTACATTGTCATAATCTCTCTTCTAGTTAAAGTATACTCTAGCTCATCATGACTAGTAACTAATTCTCTACCTCTTATCATGAACTCTACACAAAATTATTATTCCTTAGTCTACTCATAAAGGAAAAACTCCTCACTAATAACTTACTAGTGCATGATTGCAACAACATAATTTATCTCATCACTCTCTCCCTTTTTAGATTACTATACCTCTGCATGCATTCTTATAACTTTGGGCACTTTTACTACTACTGCTTATAATCTCATAACTCAAACTATCTTTTCGGATGACAACACTACCCAAGATCTAAAACACACTTTCCCATAAGGGTATCAATTGAAACAAGGTTTAGAGAAAAGAGTTCGGGAATACATCTCACTTTTATCTAGAACGCATGATTCATATGAATAGGAGTGCATTCTTTCGAAACTCAAAACTTAAGCTCACTCACGGGCTTCTCTCAAGCCCCTCTACAGTCTCATGATTTTTGCTGAGAGTAACTCATCGATAACGATCTGACTTTACGTTTCAACTACCTTGAGTATGAGTAGGTAGTCGAATGGATATGAGAAATGCACGAGTTAGAATAAATTCCTTATGACACTACTCTATTGCATAATTTAGAGTATGAAAGAAGGAAAACTTCTCTAAAATATCTATAGTCCCTCATTTATAGAAGTGGGGCCCTCACAACCATAAATGAGATCCTACTGATACGGCTTCATAGACACCCTAGGAAACTTAAACCCTGAGCTCTGATACCAAGTTTGTCACGACTCGAGCCTACACCCTGGACGTGGCCGGCACTAGAAAATCATTGCTGGTCCCCAAACGAACCCTTATCCTGGCTGCCTACAAGCAAAAGACTAACTCAAGAATACATAAGCATGAAATTGAAAGAAACATTTAAAATAATGTAATAAATCTCAAAACTCTCTAAATATACTGAATATGAAACATTAGTTTTCAATAAAATATTTGAAACTGAAAGACTCTCCAAAACTGTCTATCTATGAAACCTCTACCGTACAAAGATGAGAGTTGGGATAAGACCCATGACTCTTCAAGAGGATTACTATTAACAATTCATAAAATTGGAGTCCTCCGGAAGCAACGAGGTCTTACTCAAAAATGGATGAAGTGATCTCAATAGACTCTTGCTGAGGATCCTAAGAACCTGTATTGGCATCATTAAAAGATGCAGGTCGAGTGACATCAGTACATTGAATGAACGAGTATGTAATATAGCTGAATAAAAAATAACTGAAAGAAAGGACCACAAAAGATAACAATGTACTCAAGATGAATGTAAAGAAATAAAGGATTTAAATCATTTAAAGCTTTACAAAATACTTTCTCATCTCTGAACTCAACATAATAAGTGATATATAAAAATACACTTTAACTCTATTGGGAGGTTCTTTAACCGAAAACCATCACTATGAGCTACATGATGATACAACGTCTCGCCCACACTGCCAGAACTATCCTATACCTTGCCGGGGTATAGAACACCTCAACTAAGTGGATCCACTAACCTCTGCCCGAAGGCACTAAGGATTCATCTAAAAATTATGATCCTTTACCCATGTTGGCATACATGGTTTATGAGGATTTTGAGTTGTCTAAACTCATCCCCATATCGGTGCTCAATACTACTCCCAATAATATATATATACTCATGCTCAAATGTATAAAACATACTCTTTTTCTATTTTGAGGTAATTACTCAAAATAACCTCTTAAAAGAGGTAACTGCTCTGAAATATCTCTGAACTCATTAGCTCATTTAGAAATCAAAGTTTCTCTTTTCTCAATGTAAAAATTGATACCTTTGGGAATACTTAGTTCCCTTATACTCTTACTCAATTCATATTTGAAAACTCTTTCTCAAAATATATCAAAATCATATTGTGATATGATCATTGATGACTCGGGAAGTTATACTGCATAAATATTGATGGCATAACTAGATACCATACTGCTTAAACATTGATGGAATACTCGATTGTCATACTAATCATGTTTTGGAAACTCTTTCTCAAAACTCATCATTACTTCCTCAAAACTCAGTTTAAAACTCAACTATTGGCTTTAAAAAGCTTCTCAAGATTTATAACTCAATTAATAGGGTTCATGCAGAATTATGGACATGAACGATTCAACTCAGGGATCTTAATAGCAATATGGAAACTCAGTACTCAACGACACTACTCATCTCAAGAATACTCAATTTATAGGGTTCATGTTGAAATATAGACATGAACAAATTCACTCAAGAATATTAATGCTAATATATAACAATTCAATAATTAGGAATAGAATTTCAAAATGAAACAGGAAATCAAGAAATCAAAATCAACTTATCTCAAAAATACTCAAATCTAGGAATAGAATCCTAGATTACTCTTTTATTGATTTGAAAGTAGATCTAGGGCATGAGGACAAACTAATCCAACACTATGATAGCCTTACATACCTGAAACAACAAGGTTCTTGAAGAATCTTGAAAAAGAACTTGATTAGAAGCCTTGAAACCCTAACTTGAAGGAGAACAATCAAGAAAACCTTTCTTGAGATTCTTGAATTAGTTTCTTGAAATCTCTATGGCCAAGAATTATAATTTTCATTAGCGATTCATAATTATATGGAGGAATTTGGATTGGAAAGAATGGAATTCTTGGAGAAAGACTTACCTTGAAGATGAATCTTGAAAAAGATGGAAAGAATCTTGAATGGAGTCTTCTACTTTGATTTTTCCTTAGGGGTTTGCCTTAGGGTTTGAGAGAGAAGAGAATGATGTATTAAGACATGAAAATTTGATTGTTTTGGGTCTTCAATTAGTCAAGAAATTTATTTAGGATTTTCTTAGGGGTAAAAAGACAAAAACGACCCCTTTTAATGTTTTCTCGTCGGCTAATTCGTCACTGCATTGTATCAGGTTACTAAAATGGTCATAACTTTTTACTCAAACCTTGGATTGTTACGAAATTGGTGGCGTTGGAAAGAAAATTCAAATACCTTTAATTTGATAGGTTATGGGCCACATAACTCTTTATATTCTAACAGATATAGCCGTTTGAAGTTGACCCAAGTAGAATCTTACATCAAAACTTAATCGATAAGGAAACTTTAAACCCTACTTCGTGCTAGGAGTTTCTAGTTACCTTAATTAATATCCAAAATCATTCCACAATAAAGAATTTACCTTTACACATATGGTTAATTTAAGAATTACCCGATATGACCCTACATGTAAATGAAGATTGGTTTGAGTCTTAAATTAGAAATTTTCGGAGTCTTACACCTAGTCATTTTCAAACTTGATAGATCATATTTGTGTTAATTCCCTGTTTCGTTATATGATATAGGTGAATTTTAGTTTTTACTAAAACTCTCATTATATATATATTTATTTTGACACTGACCTTTAACGTTGGGTATTTTTTCACATACGACCGCCTATACCCTTAAAAATGACACATAGTTTAGCATTTACGAAAAATGGTGACATTGTCGAACATTGGTTAATGATTATTTTTTTTGTTTTTCTAGATTCAAACTTGCATGCATTTTGTATTCGTGCTACTTTGTATTTTGTATTGTTGCTTGCCAAAACAGGGAAATATGATCCAAGCGGGAAATAATGAAAGCATTGGTGATGTGGGCAATGACTTTGCCGCTGATGAAGCACCCATGTAGTTGGGTGTGGCTAGATCAATTCACTTACCACCAGAGGTAGCGAATGTTGTGTTTCAGGTAACAAGTATGATGCTTCATCTACTATAGATGAATGGGTTGTTCGGAGGTCAAGTGGTGGAGGACGCAAACCGACACCTAAACAATTTTGTGGTTGGTTGTCTACCTTTTAAGATGCAGAACATTTGCCAAGAGTCACTTTCTCGCTAACGAGAGAAGCCACCTCATGGATTGCGAAATTTCCCCAAGGGTCAATTATTTCTTGGGCTAAATTTAAGGTTACTTTCTTAAGAGATTTTACTCACCCTTACGGAAGTTGAAATTGAGGGATGAGATAACCAACTTCAAACAATTTCCAGGAGAAGCTATTGAGAAGAAGGTGGTTGAATGTTTAAACCATGAATTATCAAACCAAGCTTTCTCCTAAATTTCTACCACTCATTGGATGAGGTAAATCAAGTGGAGGTTAATAACTTGGCTAGAGGTTCCTTCATAAAACTCACTTAACCACAACATCCATTTCTCCCGACCAAATGAAAAAGACTAATATGGCATGGCATACTCAAGATAGGGCAAAGTCCGTTGGAGTAGTTGCATCAATAATGACAAATGAGATGCAAAAGAAAGTAGAGGAGCGAGATGAACAGATGGACAAGTTTATGATGAGTATGGAAATCTTATCTAAACACATGTTAGCTGCCAGAGCAAAAGGCTTGAATTACATTGGGGAACATAGTGCATCGTTGCTTGAAAAGAACTTGACAAACCAAGGGTCAAGTTTTCGACCATGGTACCAAGAAACCAATCATGATCCTTGGCATCCTCTAGATGAGAAGCAAGGCTGGAAAGATCGAGATCGTACATGGAGAGACCAAGAAATATAGTGGTGCAGGCAAGATAGATTATAGGTAAAATCAAACGCATATGTGCCTCCATAAAAATATGATGCTCCCCGAAACTAAGCAAGCCAAAAGTGACCCAATTAATTCAAAAAATTAGGAGATTTTGAACCGAGTTCTCAAGAGAATCGAGTCTACGAATGATGGAGTTAAAGAGCTCAAAAGAAATGTATTCAATTTATCTCAAATCATTAGCTCCACTCCACTGTGATAAAAAGCTAAGTGACCCAAATGAATCATTTATCGTCTCAAATGAATCCAAGAGATAAAGGCATACACCCAAATAACACTCTCTCAAACTCAGAAAATGATGGCCATTGTATGAAGATAGTCACAAGGAGCGGAAAAGTGCCAGATGATGCCAAAGTGGTATCCAAAAAGGTTGGTTGTAAGAAGGTTGATGATGGGGTAAGTCCTAGTGCACCCGAATTGTGGTTGATGAGAAATTGTCAAAAGAGGAGAAGATAAGTGTTGATGAAGAAAAGGAGGACGATCCTCCTAAGGTGATGATTGATATTGAGGAAGAAACAAGGGATAAATCTTCTAATGGCAATGTGCCCAAGTGTCCCCCTCCCTATCCTCAAAGAGTGATCAAGAATAAAAAAGATGTTCATTTCAGAAGTTGTAGATCAACACAACAAATTGTCTGTGAATATTCTATTAATTGATTCTCTGTTGCAAATGTCGGGGTAGTAAAAGTTCATAAAAGAGCTGCTACAAAATAAGAGGGTGGTTAGTGTGGACATGATTTAAATCTCCCCATTACAATGGTGTGATGGATAACTTATTTGCCACAAAGAAAAAAGATCAGAGAGATTTCACCATTCGGTGTACCATTGGGGTGCACAAATTCGATAAAATGTTATGTGATTTAGGGGAAACTATCAATTTGATGCCTTTTTAATTTTCAAGAAGTTTGTTCTCAGGTGTCCTATATCTACTCTTGTCCTATATCTACTCCTATGAGGATACTAATGGCAGAAGATTATATCAGGAAGCCGATGGATATACCATTTGACATCTTAGTCAAAGTAGACAAGTTCACTTTCCTGATGGATTTTGTAGTGCTTGATTGTGATATGGACCTAGGTGTGCCTATCTTTTTAGGCCTACCATTTCTCACTACAGATTGAGCATTTGTTGATATATAGCTAGGAGAATTCCAATTTATAGTTGGAGAATAATTGACGAAGTTTAATGTGGCACACCTACAAAACCACCTGATGAGTGTAGAGTGGTATATGTGAATGAGTCTGTGGATGAGAGGGTGAATAATCCATGGGAGGAGAAAGTGCCATTCGATATAGCATAATCTTGAGGTACTTGCGTTGTGCCATGATGTTAAATCAAAAAGCTTGTTTGTCACAACCCAAAGTACACTCTAGATGTGACATGGAGAATAGGTGTAACACCTCGGATTTGAAAAGAAGGAAAATTTACAGGTTTTTCTAGGACTGGTGCCAGCACCGACGGAACCACCGGCGGTCCATGGATTTACTTTCGGGCCATAGGTGGAAAGTTCAATAATTCTAAAATTTTCAAGTACAGTACCTTTTCACGGTTCACTAGGACGGTCCGTCATTCTATGTACGAGTCGTAAGTAGGTCTGGTAGGTGAGCCCAAACATAGTGAAATTTAGGGATCAAAAGTTGGGACCTACGTTTGGAATGTACGACATGTAAGTGGACCAACGAACCGTACAAAACGACCGTCATTGGGGTCCAAAAGTATGGTCCTAGAACCCCACCAAGGATTGGACAAGACGGTCCGTAGTTGAACCCACAGACCATAAGTCCAAATGTCTGTGGAGGCCCGATAATTATTTTTAAGGGCTTTTTGGTCTTTTCCTAATCGTTTTAACTCTGTACTACATCGTTTTTCCTTATACCTTAATTATGATCTAATTGATTGTTTTATGTCTTTTTATGCATGAATCGAGATAATCTCATATTTTTAAGTTGAATTCACTTGAACTCGTGCATGATCCATGATTTCTAGATTTTGATCATATGATAAAGCTTTGAACTATGAAAGATAAATTTATGAAGATATGTATGTTCTTTATGAAAGTGATGAAAATGATTTAAGGTTGCTTTGAAAGTAAAACATCGATGTTGTTGTTGTTATTGTGAAAGAATTTCTCACATACTACTCAAAAACATGATTGCGAAAGGATTTTCTCACATAAAGGATTTATAAGGTTGAAAGGTTTTCTCACCTAAGATATGTTTAAAATGTACGGTCCATAAGTGGACCAACAGACCGTACATAATGACCGTTGTTGGGTCCCAAAGTATGGTCCCAGAACCCTACCAACAATTGGACATGATGGTTCGTAGTTGAACCCACAGACCGTAAGTACAACCGTCTGTTGAGGTCCGACAGTTATTTTTAAGGGCTTTTTAGTCTTTTCCCTAATCGTTTTAACTCTATACTACATCGTTTTTCCTTCTACCCTAAGCCCTATATAATGATTTTAACCTTTGAATTACCCAATTCAATTCACTCTCCTAAAATTCTCAAAAGTTGATCAAGTTCATCCTCTCAAATATTTCTCTATCTAAGGAAGAAGAAGAAGAAGAGCTAGGGTTCCATTCAAGTCTCAATTCCCACTATAGCTTTTGGATTTTGAACTTCAAGGTATGATAGTATTCACCTATGGAGTCCTTTCCTCCATAGGGTTTGTAAATTCTCCACTTTTACAAGTTAGAATCTCCAATTGAAGTTAGGATTTTACTCAATCTCATGGGTTCTTTTCAATTATGATCAAATTGATTGTTTTATGTCTTTTTATGCATGAATCAAGATAATTGTCCATTTTTAAATTGAATTCACTTGAACCCATGCATGATCCATGATTTCTAGATTTTGATCATATGATGAAGTTTTTGAACTATGAAAGATAAATTTATGAAGATATGCATGTTCTTTATGAAAGTGATGAAAATGATTTAAGGTTGCTTTGAGAGTAAAGCATCGATGTTGTTGTTGTTATTGTGAAAGAATTTCTCAAATACTAATAAAAAACATGATTGCGAAAGGATTTTCACACATAAAGGATTCATAAGGTTGATAGGTTTTCTCACCTAAGATGAATCAAGATTAGAGATATTTTCTAATGATAAGACAAACAACAATTACCTATGTCCTAAGATGATAAGACAAGTTAAGATTTATGACTATTCTGTGGGATTTATTCTCAGCACCAGGTGGACAAGTGGCAATTACCCATGTACTATAAACTATGTGCCACCATAGGTTGTCTTAGATATACATTTGCTAGTGGATCCATGTAAGCTAGAAGTTCATGGTTCTTACCTTGGCAACTAAGGACATCTCTTTTCCGTGTAGGATAGACATCGAATTCCATGTTATAGCTCACATGGTCTATATGTGGGTTAAAGGTAAATATCTCATAATAATGAACTAAGGTTACTTCTAGAAGTATCTCACAAGTGTTTTAAATATGTTTTGCTTGCATTGACCATAGATTGGTTTACATTTTCTAACCCTTTTTATCTTATGACTTGGTCGTTGCATGTCTTGTAAAGTCCTTTTTAGTATGATTTTATAACTCTTTCACATTGCTATCATACTTGTTACATTCATGTATGAACACATACTCTTTCCTATATTGTTTCACTTATGTAGGGTCAGACGCTTCCATTCCGCATATTCGTGGCTAGTGATCCCATATTGAGCTTTGAAGATTGGTGAGTCCTCATGTTCCGAGGACTGGGATCCCTTTATTGCTTTCATGTGTTTTCATTTCAGATTGTCGTATGTGATGTATGAGTTATGTCCCAATTACTCCTTTGATGTAATAGATGAATTTGAGACTTATGTTTAGAATTTCGCTACGTTTGTCAAACTCTTTTATTGAAATGCTATTTTAAAAACTCTTTACCTCTATTATCTTGTACGATATATGCTAAGTGGCTTGTGTAGGGCCTCTCGGGGTCTTATACGTCATGTCATGACAAACTTGCTATTCAGAGCACAAGATATAGAGAGGTTCGGAAAGTCTTATAAGCCACGTCGAGTAGAGTCTTGTTCATAAGTGTGAAGTGCGCCACATTTATGAATGAGAGGCTATAAAATATTTAGGAAACTCCACTTCTTTCATCACTCTAAAGTTCTGTAATAGAGTTTAACTCTATAATATCTCTCTCCTAATCCCTATTCGATGCTTTTCAGGATGTGGCCACTCAAAGGGCATATGCTAGGAGGAATGCGGGAGGGAATGTGGAACGAGAAGCTCCTTATGCTCCTCTAGAAGCTTCTCAAGTTCCGGTCGATCCTTTGGCCAAACAAGTGACTAATGCAGAGTTTAGGACTGCTTTTAAAGTATTGGTTCAAGCCATGACGACTTAAGCCAATAGAGAGGTTGTGGTCCCCATGAACCCAAATGTGGGTACTGCGGCATCTAGAGTGAGATACTTCACTAGAATGAATCCTCCGGAGTTTCATGGTTCCAAGGTTGAGGAAGATCCTCAAGAGTTCATTGATGAGGTGTATAAGGTTTTGATGATCATGGGAGTGATACCTATGGAAAAAGAGGAATTTGCCACTTATCAACTTAAGGGTGTTGCTGAAGTATGGTTCAACCAATGGAAAGAAGAGAGGGCGATTGATGCTGGTCCTCTTGATTGAGAAAAGTTTAAGGTTTCTTTTCTTGATAGGTTCTTTCCCTTTGAGATGAGGGAGCAAAGTTACTTGTATTCATCAACCTTCGTCAAGGAAGCATAAGTGTGAAGGAATATGCTTTGAAGTTCACACAATTGTCTCGACATGCTCCTACTATGGTTGTCGATCCTAAGGCAAGGATGAGTAAGTTTGTTTCAGGCTTGTCTGAAATAGTCGTTAAGGAATGCCGTACCGCCATGCTTATCAATGATATGGACATTTCTGGTCTTATTATTCATGCTCAACAAATCGAAGAGGAAAAACTTAAGGAAAGGTCTAGGGAGGCAAAGAGTGCCAAGGCCGTGAAGGTGACTTTTCACATTCAAGGTCTGAGGGACGAGGTTGTTCCAAGTTTTGACAAAGGTTTTCCGGTCAAGGTTATTCCAATGCTACGACTCTTAAATTCAACAAGGATAGGGTGTTGAACCCTAAACCTCAAGGAGAGAATGGTGGTGGATATTCATTGTCTACTTGTACTAAATGTGGAAGAAAGCATGAGGGTAAATGTCTAGCTGGTTCTAATGCATGCTTTGGTTGTGGCAAGACGGATCATAAGATAAGGAATCATCCCTCAGCTTCCAAGAAAAAAAAGGAGATAATCGTAGATGGGCTCAACCTTACCCTTTATTAGGGTCTAGTAGAAGTCAGAAGCAAAACATATTTTCTACACTCTAGAGTCATGAGCAAGAGGGTTCTCCCAATGTGGTTACCGGTATGTTAAAAGTCTTCAATCTTGATGTTTATGCTTTGCTTGATCCCGATTCTACCTTATATTTTGTAACGCCATATGTGGCTATGAGGTTTGATATTCTTTCGGATGTTTTTCTAGACCCTTTTTCTGTCTCTACTCCTATTAGTGAAAACATTACGGCTAAGAGAGTCTATAGAAAGTTCCCCGTCTCCTTATCCCATAGAGTCACTCATGTTGATCTTGATATATTAGATTTCAATGTTATTCTTAGTATGGATTGGCTGCATTCATGCTATGCTTCTATTTATTGGAGAACCCGAGTAGTCAAGTTTCAGTTTCCAAATGACCCCATCCTAGAGTGGAAAGGGGGAGATTTTTTGTCTAAGAGTCAGTTTGTCTCTTGTCTTAAAGATAGAAAGATCATTTCTAAGAGTTGCATATACCATCTAGTTCGGCTTAGGGATATGGATTCTGAAACCCCTACTCTTGAGTCGGTCTCCATTGTTATAGAGTTTTCGGAAGTATTTCCTGATGATTTACCTTGTGTTCCTCCCGAAAGGGAAATAGACTTCGATATTGACCTTCTCCCAGATACGTAGCCTATCTCTATTCCTCCTTATCGTATGGCTCCGGTAGAACTCAAGGAGTTAAAGGAGTAATTGAAAGATTTATTGGATAAGGGTTTCATCCTACCGAGTATCTCTCCATGGGGTGCTCAAGGTTTGTTTGTTCGAAAGAAAGATTGTTTACTTCATATGTGTATTGACTACCGACAATTGACCAAGGTTACTATTAAGAACAAATATCCTCTTCCAAGGATAGATGATTTGTTTGACCAACTACAAGGAGCAAGTTACTTCTCTAAGATCGACCTCTGATCGGGTTACCACCAATTGAGGGTGAAAGAGGATGACACTCTGAAGATGGTTTTTCGAACTCGGTATGGTCATTATGAGGTTTTTGTAATGTCCTTTGGCTTGACTAATGCTCCGGCCGCATTTATGGATTTGATAGGGTGTTTAGACAATACCTTGATACATATTTGTGATTGTGTTTATCAATGATATCTTGATTTACTCAAGGAGTGAGGATGAGCATACCGATCATTTGAGGATTGTGTTGCAAGTTCTCAATGACCAACAACTCTTTGCAAAGTTTAGCAAATATGAATTTTGGTTAAGATCAGTGGCTTTTCTTGGTCATATTGTGTCCGATAAGGGTATTGGGGTAGATCTTAAGAAGACGGATGCGGTTAAGAGTTGTCCTAGACCTCTATCCCTTTATGATATTCAAAGTTTCTTGGGGTTTGCTAGATATTATAGAAGGTTCATGGAAGGGTTTTCTTCAGTTGCCTCTCCATTGACGACATTGACCCAAAAGAAGGTTAAGTTCATATGGTCTGAAGCATGTGAAAAGAGTTTTCAGGAATTGTAAGATAGAATTACTTCTGCTCAAGTGTTAAGTCTACCGGAAGGAACTGATGGGTTCGTTGTTTATTGTGATACATCAAGAATTGGGTCATGTTGTGTCCTTATGCAAAATTGGAAAGTCATCACTTATGCTTCACGACAACTTAAAATTCATGAAAAGAATTAACATACCCACGCTTCACAATTGGTGTCCATGTTGATGTGTTTACTGACCACAAAAGTTTGCAATATGTGTTTAAATAGAAAGATCTAAATATTCGCCAAAGAAGGTGGCTTGAGTTACTAAAGAATTATGACATGAGTGTTCTCTATCACCACGATAAGGCGAGTGTGATGGCTGATGCTCTTAGTGGGTTATTAATGGATAGTGTTGCTCATATTGAGGATAGTAAGAAGTAACTTGTTAGAGAAGTTCATAGATTGGCCCGATTGGGTGTTCGGTTAGTTGACTCTACCAAGGGTGGTGTTATGGTACATAATGGTTCAGAATCGTCTTTTGTGCCAGATGTAAAATCCAAGCAAGGTCTTGATCCGACTTTGGTTGAATTGAAGGAAGCAGTACTTAAGAAGTCTGTTGAGGCTTTCTCCCAAGGGGGATATAGAGTGCTTAGATATCAAGGTTTTTTGTGTGTTCCCAATATAGATGACTTGAGAGAACGAATCTTATCAGAAGCCCATAGTTCTGGATATTCCATTCACCCAGGAGCCACCAAGATGTACCGTGACTTGCTGGAGGTCTATTGGTGGAATGGAATGAAGAAACATATTGCAGAATATGTGGTTAAATGTCCTAATTGTTAACAAGTGAAAGTTGAGCATCAAAATCTAGGAGGTTTATCCTAGATATAAGTATTCCTACTTAGAAGTGAGAAGATTTGAATATGGACTTTATTGTTGGTTTACCCCGCACTCGGTGACAACATGACTCGATTTGGGTTATTTTGAATCGAGTGACAAAATTGGCTCATTTCATTCCCGTTAAGGTATCTTATTCGGCGGAGGACTATGCTAAGTTATTTTTGAGGCAAATGGTTAGGTTGCATGGAGTTCCCTTATCCATTATCTCTGGTTGTGGTTCACTTCTCAGTTTTGGAAATCTTTCCAAAAGGGTCTTGGTACTCGTGTTAAGCTTAGTACGACCTTTCATATGCCAACCGATGGGAAAACAGAGCGTACTATCCATACATTGAAATATATGTTGAGAGCTTGTGTAACTGACTTCAAGGGTAATTGAGATGATCATTTGCCTTTGATTGAGTTTGCGTACAACAATAACTATCATTCAAGCATTGGTATGGATCCATTTGATTCCCTTTATGGTAGGAGGTGTAGATCTCCTATAGGTTGGTTTGAAGTTAGTGAAATTGCTTTTATAGGTCCCTAGTTGGTACATGAAGCTATGGATAAGGTTTGTCTTATTAGGGAGAGGTTGAAAACCGCTCAAAATCGGAAAAAGTCCTATGCCGATGTTAGAAGGAGAGACCTTGAGTTTGATGTTCATGATTGGGTCTACTTGAAAATTTCACCCATGAAGGGTGTGATGAGGTTTTGGAATAAAGAGAAGCTTAGTCCCCGATATGTGGGCCCATATCAGATTATGAAGCATATTGGTAAAGTTGCTTATGAACTTGATTTGCCTAATGATTTGGCATCGGTGCATCCAGTTTTTCATGCATCTCTATTGAAGAAATGTGTCAGAGATCCGACATCTATAGTTCCCTTGGAAGGTTTGGGAGTTAAGGATAACCTTTCTTTTGAAGAAGTTCCAGTTGAGATTTTTGACCGGTAAGTTAAGAAGTTGAGAAACAAGGAAGTTGCTTCCATGAAGGTTCATTGGAGGAATAAGTTAGTTGAGGGTGCTACTTGGGAGGCCGAGGCCGATATGATATCCCGCTATCCTCATCTCTTTCCCTCCGTCCTTACTCTAGCTTGAGGTCTTCAGTCCTTCATGGTTCACTCTTTTGGTTTCATGTGTCTTAGATATTCCCATGACTCTTCATTTATGCATATTCATGAAAAAGTTGATTTTTGAGAAAATGAGTTGTCTTGATAGATTTCTTTATGTTTTTGTGCATCTGAGTATGAGTTGCATATATACCTTATGAAATGATGTTTCGAACATGCTTTAGCTTGGAGTTGATATTTCCTCCTCGAATATGTGCATTTATGTGATTGCATTCATGTTGGGCTGTTAGGTTTAGTTCCCATCCTCCGTATGATGTCTTGAATCCTATTCGAGGATGAATGTTCTCAAAGGGGAGATATTGTAACATCTCGGATTTGTAAAGAAGGAAAATTTGCAGGTTTTTCTAGGACTAGTGCCAGTACCGATGGAACCACCGATGGTTTGTGGGCTTACTTACGGGCCGTAGGTGGAAAGTTCAATAATTCTAAAAATTTCAAGTCCCAGTGCCTTTTTACGATTCACCAGGACGGTCCGTCATTCTATGTATGAGTCGTAAGTAGGTCTCGTAGGTAAGCCCAGACTAGGTAAAATTTTAGGGTCAAAAGTTAGGACCTACATTTGGAATGTACAGTCAGTAAGTGGACCACAGACAGTACATAATAACCGTCGTTGGGGTCCAAAAGTATGGTCCCAGAACCCCACCAACGATTGGACAAGACAGTCCATAGTTGAACCCACAGACCGTAAGTCTAACAGTCTGTGGAGGTCCAACAATTATTTTTAAGGGCTTTTTGGTCTTTTCCCTAATCATTTTAATCCTATACTACGTCGTTTTGCCTTCTACCCTAAGGCCTTTATGATGAATTTTAACCTCCAAATTACCTAATTCAATTCACTCTCCTAAAATTCCCAAAAGTTGATCAAGTTCATCCTCTCAAATATTTCTCTCTCTAAGGAAGAAGAAGAAGACGAGCTAGGGTTCCATTCAAATCTCAATTCCACCATAGCTTTTGGGCTTTGAACTCCAAGGTATTATAATATTCACCTATGGAGTCCTTTCCTCCATAGGGTCCCTAAAAAATTCTCCACTTTTACAAGTTAGAATCTCCAATTGAAGTTAGGATTTTGCTCAATCTCATGGGTTCTTTTCAATTATGAACTAATTGATTGTTTTATGTCTTTTTATGTATGAATCGAGATAATTGCATGTTTTTAGGTTGAATTTAATTGAACCCATGCATGATCCATAATTTCTAGATTTTGATAATATGATGAAGCTTTTGAACTATGAAATAGGAATTTATGAAGATATGCATGTTCTTTATGAAAGTGATGAAAATGATTTAAGGTTGCTTTGAGAGTAAAACATCGATGTTGTTGTTGTTCCTGTGAAAGGATTTCTCACATACTACTCAAAAACATGATTGTGAAAGGATTTCCTCACATAATTGATTCATAAGGTTGAAAGGTTTTCTCACCTAAGATGAATTAAGATTAACGAGCTATTCTAATGATAAGACAAGGAGCGATTAACCATGTACTAAGATGATAAGACACGTTTAGATTTGTGACTATTTCATGGGATTTATGCTTAGCACCGAGTGGATAAGTGGCGATTACCCATGTCCCATAAACTATGTGCCACCATAGGTTGTCTTAGATAGACATTAGATAGTGGATCCATGTAAGCTAGAAGTTCATGGTTCTTTCCTTGACAAGTAAGGACATCTCTTTTCGGTGTGGGATAGACATTGGATTCCATGTTATAGCTCACATGGTATATATGTCGATTAAATTTAAATATCACACAATAATGAACTAAGGTTACGTCTAGAAGTATCTCACAAGTGTTTTAAAGATGCTTAGCTTGCATTGACCATGAATTGCTTTACGTTTTCTAACCCTTTTTATCTTATTGTTTAGCTTGGTCATTGCATGTCATGTAAATTCCTTTTTAGCATGATTTCATAACTCTTTTGCATTGCTATCATACTTGGTACATTCCATGTACTGACACATACTCTTGCCTAGATTGTTTCACTAATGTAAGGTCAGATGCTTCCATTTCTCATACTCGTGGCTAGTGATCCCATATTGAGCTTTGAAGATTGGTAAGTCCTCATGTTTTGAGGAATGAGATCCCTTTATTGCTTTCATGGATTTTCATTTCAGATTGTTGTATGTGATGTATGGGTTATGTCCCAATCACTCCTTTGATGTAATAAATGACTTTGAGACTTATGTTTAGACTTCCACTACTTTTGTCAAACTCTTTTATTGAAATACTACTTTTAAAACTCTTTACCTCTATTATCTTGTACGATGTATGCTAAGTGGATTGTGTAGGGCCTTTTAGAGTCTGATACACCATGTCACTTCTAGAGTGTACTTTGGTCGTGACAATAAGACCCCTGATAGGCCACAAATAAGCCACTTGACATAAGCGATGACGTAAGATAAATATATACAAAATAAAGTCAATCATAAAGGCAAAGAAGTCTAAATCATAATATCTCAACATAAGAGAATCCTTAATATAAAACTTGAAATGTGGAAGCTATACTAAGTTTTACATAAGCCTTTACTACGTAAATGTGGTTAGGACAAACCCCTAAACCACGAATAAGTCTAAAACTAAAAAGACGTGAAAGAAATAAACTGATAAAAGGTGATCCAGCCCTCAAACCATGAGGACTCACCACTAGCAAGCAACGCTGATAGATCCAATATAGCCACGATCGGATGGAGAAGCGTTAGACCCTATATTTTAAAACAATATAGTCACAATATGCATTAGTACGTTGAATGTACTGGATATGGGGAACATGCATTAAAATGTGAGTACAACTCATGATAAGTTTGAAAATATAGTAATGCATGACCAAGTAAAACAATATCAAATTTTGATAAGCTAGTATCATAAATCATGAGGAAGAGGTCAATGCAAAATTATAGCTAATCATTTCGTAAGTTTAAACCATTTTATTTTAATATTTGGGAGAGACCATTAACCGACATATAACCATGATAGCTAATAACGGAGTTCAAAGTATTACCCCATCGAAGAGGGCCCTAAATATCATGCTAGAACATTAAGGATCATTTTCATAACTTCGAGACTTGGGTACTCGCCACTAGCCCTCTCAAGACCAAAAGCATTTGGAGACTTGGGTACTCACCTCTATTCTCCTTATTTCATAAGCACTCGGCCTATCCTACGGTGGCACGTAGGTTATGGGACATTGGTAATCGCCTTTAGTTCAATCAGTGTTAAGTATAACTCCCCACATAATTAATGAATTATACTTAAGAGTAGCTCCTTAACGTATCATGACTTTATAAACTTGTTTATCAAGACACTAATCTAAGCATCTTAATCATGATCATATTTCATATAGGAATTCTTCAATCGGAAGCAACCTAGTTCATCAAAAGCATGTTGACACTCATTCAAAAGTATCCTTTTAGTCTGGATCTTTTTAATTCACAAAGTATTCATTCCATCAAGTATTGAATTTATAATCGATCATACATACAAAGCACGGGTTCATGGAAAGCATCCCTAAAAGCATATTATAGTCACCTATTTCCTCAACTCAATGTTGCATGCACAATCCCAAAGCATAATTCATGATCACAATATAAGCACATAATATGGGTTCATATGAAATTCATCAAAAACATGCAATACAACTCAATTCAATTATAATAAGATCATATAGATTGAACCCATTCATAACCATGCAAAACCCTAGAATTTAGATTGAATTCATAAAGGAGTTTTTGAGAAATATTTGGTTCTCAATGGATGAAAGGAACTCATTGATGAACTTCCCACATACCTTGATAACAAAGCCCTAGAAATTATAGGAAGAAGACCTTGAAGATTTTAAGAATCCTAGAAATCCTTTGGGAGTCTTGGAGAGAAAACCTTGAGAGCTTTTGAGAGTTTTTGGGGAATGAAAGGGAATGGGTAGTTTTCTAGGAGTAAAATCATTTATCGGGTTTAGTTATAAGGTCAAAAAGACGTAGTTTAGGAGTTAAAAGGGTAGAAAAAGACTCAAATGACCTTTACTTAAAAACTACCAGACATGTCCTACGGGCCGACCTACGGTCCGTAAGAATTACTACGGACTGTCCTGTTCGTCCGTAAAATCAAGGTATTGGAGGTTTAAATATTCCTCAGTTTTGTGATTGGTTCCGACGGTCCGTAGGAGCTTCTATGGGCCGTAGAACCATTTTACTAAGTCCAGGAGCCCTTCTACGACCACTTCCTACGGGCCATAGGACTATCTATGGACCATCCTAGTGGTCCGTAGAAAAAGTTTAGAAGCCCAAAGTCTTTGATACTCTACGGACCATTCCTACGACTGGCTCATACGGACCGTAGAACCTTCTACGATCCATAGACTAGTCCTGTAGACTGGTTTGGTAGCCAAAAAAGAAACTTTTCTTTTTCAACTTTAAATTTCCAAATTTCGTGGTGTTACATTCTTGGGAGGCAACCCAAGTGTTTTTATTTCTTTTTACTTAAATTTTTATTATTTTTGGCGTGTTTTCAGGGGTGAAAAAAGATGCTAAATAAATAAAGTAAAAAATTGAACGTCTTAGCCATCAATAAAACCAGATAGGTGTAACGCCGATTGAGATTTGTATAAAACCAGTCAAACACATGTTTCTATCAGATCACTTGGAAGAATTTTGGGAACTTCCACATTATTAGTGAACCACAATTTAAAATTGTATAGCGCCGATCAAAGCATCAGTGCTAATCAGAGCACGGACAAGCATTCTTCCATATTTGTGATGAATCTGCTTCTCGTCGGTAGTGATTGGCGTACCGCCAATCGAATGCAAGTTAGGTAAATGTGAAGAGTATTTCAATTTTGACTCTTGGAGAGCTGAAGGAACAAATTTTTACCGCCTTTTTTCGTAATCCCAAAATCCTTTGTTATTTTAAACACCTATTCGTCCCACAACTCCATTTCCTACATTCACAATTAAACCTCCCAACTCTCCTTTTCTTTTATTCTATTGAAAGTTCCATTTTCTCTTCTCCCCTCTCATTCTAAACCCTATATTCTCTCAAATCTGAAAATCTTTTTTGGTGAAGTTCTTTCGTTGGAAAGTGCAATACTCCATTGGAGCTCTTTGATTTTTATCTTCACTCTTTGTAATATCATGTTACCTTATTTTTCTGATTTTAAATTTCATAAAATGACAATGTTGTAATAATTTCATGCTAGAGTTAATTTTTCTTCAAAACCCATTAAATTGTGCTATGATAGATTGGCTGACGTCATTTTAAGGGTAAATTTGTTATTATGTGAATATTTCTGCTGAAAGTTTTGAATGGGTAGCATCTCTTATGTGTTGTTGAATTGATGTGAGTAATTATTATCTTGTGGTTAGGATGAAATTATGAACAAGAGGTGCCAATTGCTAAATTGCTTTGTTGTGTGCTTGACGATTCCAATGATAGATGGGATGACGTTCTTTCTTAAGGGAAATCATCAAGGTTTGTTTGAAATTGATATAGAAATCCTTTAAGGAAGTCTGACCACCCATTTGAAGTGATAAATGAATTGTGAGTTGAAATTGGACCAATTTTTGTCAAAGTGGCGCTTGTGAAGTAGCAACGCTTCACTATGATTGCCTTGCGTTTCGTAGATGCAACGCCGATTAGGTGTGGATTTTCAAAAATCCTTTAACTTCATTTGGCATTTCACTTGCGAGCCACATGTCTCCATTGTTGAGATGCCAATGTAACACCGGCTCGCCCCTGCTAGTTTTCTTTGAGACGTTACTGTAAGCCTAAATGATGAATTCTTTCTACACTATTATTTTTCTTACTCATAATTAAAATACCAAAAATATTTGGTGATGTTAGTTGCCTCAAACTCTTTGTTGTAGATAATGTTTTCTAGGAGGAGCAATTCTGATAGGCCAAGCAGGAACCTTCATCATCCTCAAAAGAAAAAAACAAGAACAAGACACCTGTTCACCCGATAAATGAAGTACAACTAAATTTTTGTGTAGAAAGAATTAAAGGGCATTATACACTATTTAAAGAAACATGTCCAATTAAAGTATAGAAGGTATTCAATCTATCTAGCGCGGGAACAAGTTCTTAAACATAATCCACCAGTTCACCACTAGGGATTGGTTGATTCTTGTTGATGTTTGGGGGGGAGGGAGGATATTTCCTAGAATTGGTCACCAAATTCTATGTCTCATACCAAGCGAGGAAAGATGCTATGAATCATGGAGGACCATTGGAAAAATACCCAAACTCATCGTTTGTTATGGTGATGGGTGTGGAGATTAACGTGATTCTTGCTGCTATAAACTCTTTTTAGAGTAATCATACTACAAATGGTACTGAGTTCACAACTAGGGTGGAAACTAAACAGAGCCAATTACAATGGTTGGTTGGATTCATTGTTGCAGGCCATCCAACAGGGGCATCCCTGGTGGAGAAATTAGTAGGGAGGACTTGAACTTTGAAGCAAACTTGTGTTTGGATTTTGTGTGCGCCAAAATCATGCCATCCAAGAATGATCAAAGGCCTTTCCAAGCAAGAAATCTAAGGAGATTTGGGAATAGGAAGTCAATCAACATCATACGATCCATTGCATGCATATCAACTGCATACAATCTCAATTAGTCATGGATAAAATAAAATATGTCTTGGAACCTCAATTATCCACCTATATCTTTCATTTTTAGGCAAATATTTCTCAACTAGATCTTTCGAACCTAGCTAAGTGTCGATAAAGATTATCCAATTATGGACATTGCAAATATTTCACTATTTATATCTCTAATCCAATAATTGAGTAATTACACCTCAAATTAGCACAAATCAATCTTTCTCAACCTCAATTAACTCTTTCAAAATAAATCAATGTAAATGGGCAAGTCCTAGGAGTGATCAAATTCATTGAAAAACAATTGAAGCGTGAGATTATCTAGATAACAAAAGATCCACTTCATATACAAGAAAATATGCAATTAACTGCAAAATCACAAGATAAAAATCAGCAACCCATGAATTGTTTATCACTAACACAAAATCCAAATCACCTATTAACAACTACACCTATAAATAAGCATTAAAAATCATAGAGTTGAAGAAAAGGTGAAAAATAATTACAATCAAAGCATTCGATCTCCACTCTAATGGTGTTGGTTGTGAAGCTTGCTCGCAAAGCTATGTTAAAATTCTCCATTCTAGAATGATACTCTCCAAAATGGTTATGCATGAGTGTATAATGAACTTTGGGGGAAAATGTGAATTTCCAACAGTGACCTGGACGCTTGGAATATTTCTTCTCTGTGTTTGTGGATGGTTGACCACGTTCAGAGGCTGGCATTGAATAAAAGTACGTATTCACGGATGAGTTGAACGTGCCTATAGTTCATGGTTGACTGGATCTCCGCAGTCATTGGTTAGTTGACTACATCACGGAAGGCAACTACTCTGCCAAATCAAATTTCCTGTTGCATCTGCCGATTTGTCTCGATTTCACTTAGTTTCTTCTTAATTCCCACTTTTCATCAAAACTCTTTGTAATCCAAAAATACCCAAAACAAACATCATTCAAAGGATAATTAGCTTCAATCTATACATTAACAACACAAAGTCATAAGAAAAGAGATATAAATGAGTCCAAAATCTCCCCCTTATAAAGAAGATGCATACCTCTAAAAATCCCATTCATGTTGAGAAGGATCAAGCCACTCAGGATGAGGCTGCCATGTCACGCCCTCAACCCTCTTCAGGTGAGCCTAGCTAAAGTGAGTATGAAAAGTTTTTCAAAACCATGTACTCCAATGAAAATCAACTAATAAAATTGACAAAGAAATTTCCAATTATGATGCTTCAAGTTACACAAAGAGCTTTGAAAGGGTTGAATAAATAGGTCGACATCTTATATAAGGGTGTAGATGTGATGGAAGGGTCTATAACCACCCTTCAAGATGATATGTGCAAGCTGAAAGAGCAAGCGCCCAAACATTATGGAGACTAATCTTTCATGGAGGAACTGTGGTAGATCATTGCTCATCACCGGGACCCATTGATATAATGTTTGAGCAAATAGGAGTGAACTTGAACAAAGTGAGAGAAGTTGAGGTAGATTTTGAAGTGGGGGTAGGAAATAGTTCAAAAGTTATGCAGGCGTCTCAAATTACTACTCACCAGTTCCATGGAAGAAGTAGACCTACTGCACCGAGTGGGGCGTAAGTGACTCATACGATTCTATTACCCTTTACTTTCGATTTAATAAGCATTGAGAAATGATATATTAAATCGGTTTAATTTGTAAGATGTGAGGTTATATTCTAATGTTTCCCTCAATGGGGAAATTTTTTGAAACAATGTTGACAGTATATTGTTTGATGAATCATATATTGTTGTTTTTGAGCTGTTTATGGTTTCAGCTGGGTCGGTCTCACATTTCGTCATTGTCTTAATTCTCATGCTTGGTAATCACGCTTTGTGACTTCAATAGACCTCTTTCTCTCAATGAATTTATACGCGCATGGTTGAATATCGTCTTTGTGAGTAGTAATTAGTTGAATAAACCTCAAGGGTTTTCTTTATGCTTTGACTCTTTCCCAATGAGTAAGTTTTTTTCTTTTTCTTTTTATTTTTTAATCTTTTTGTGTTGAACCAGGTTGGTGTTTCCCTATGATAGATTGAGAGACAACTCTCTTAATGGAAAATGTTAAGTTTTAGTTTTAAATTGAGTCTTGTGTTGTAGTGTTGCACCTCTTGCAAGAGGGATCACAAAATATTTTGTCAATTGGCAAAGGAAGGAGAACAAATTATTTCAAAAGGGGAGAAAGTGAAGTGGATGTAATCTCTTGACATGTCTCATACATTCATTGTTTGGCTTTATGATTTACAAGCAAGAGTAAAACTCTTTCCATTATATTTTTTCAAAAGTCAGTTGGTTTAATTGATTTTGAGACCAGCTTGAGATTTTGTTAGGTTGTGATGCTTTATGTGGTAAGACTTTGATTCATTCTTGTATATGGAGGTTGTCTAGAACTTTCCCCAACATGTATTTCAAGGCACAATTATAGATATGACTTGGCTTGAAAGATGAACATAGGCCTTTTTTATTCGTCACTCTATCCAAAAAAATTCCACTATTGATGTAATCTTAGTCAGCCCCATTGAGCCTAAATCATTTTTTGACCACCATGTTCCAGTCTTTGATATTTTGTAATCCTTTCTTTTGGAACCCTCATGTGCCCCTAGTTTCTAATAATTTATAATGTAGGATAAAAACCTATGTAGGAAAAAAAGTGAATGATTTAAAATGCGGGTTAAAGCCTAAGTTTTGAGGTTTGTGCACCAATAGTATAAAGAGGTTTGGGCTAAAAATAATAGAGCACCATAATCTTCAAAGTAAAAAGTGTTGAAACAAATTTATTAATGAAAGAATTTCAAGAAGAAATACAAAAAATTGTGAGCTAGCTCAATGTGTGCACATGCCTTGAATGAAAAGAAGAATGCATGTTTGAAATAAGTGAACCTCATGAAAAGGGAGAAATAAGGTGGAAGCAAGTAAAAAATGTGAGCTGGGTGCTCAATTGAGAAGTGAAAGCATTATGGAGGCATATTAGTCACTTGGCCAAATTATACCATGCCCTTTTTCCAAGCCTAAGTTAAACCCGCAAGTCTTTGGAGATTTTTAGCCTTATCAATCTACATTAGTAGCAATCAACATATAAGGCAAGCCCCTAGTTTGATATGTTTATACTTGAATTGATTTGTGAGAGTAAGTGATTTTGCATGATCTCTAATCCCTTGAATTAACATTCATAATGTTTGTGGGATTCTCTCTTGGGTGAGCGGAATTGATTCCTTCGTGTGAATAATGATGTCTTGATTTTAATTGAACTGCATGAATGCCATAAATTCTTATTGAACTTTAGGAAAACCTCAAAGGTTGATATCATTGACTCGAGATGCTTTAAGATTTCACTTGAAAGAAAAATTGTCCGAGTTTTGTGCTTCAGAGGTGCTTTGAATTAAAGAGATTTTGAAAGAAAGAAAATATTTGCCTAGTGAATGATGGTGGAACCAAGTGTGAGTTGTGTTGTATATAGAGTCTTTTGTTTTGAGCCATGTGTTTATGAAAATTTTAACATGGGTATGCCTGAGCTTAAGTCCTATGCTTAGTGAGTACTTTACTTGAGGACAACCAATAGATAAAGTTTGGGTGTTTAATGAGTCAGTATTTTACCAACTCATTGGACTCAAATTCAAAAATTAGTGCTATGTTTTGATGCTTATTAAGGGGATTTTAGGCGCTAGACTCTTGTATACATGTATTCTTTGGAAAAATCAGGTTTGGTGGATTTGAAGCTTAAAGTCCATGAAGCACACTAGCTAAGGAACTGTATCCCTTATGATGTAATTCTCACCACGAATTACGGATAAAATGTAGAAATTAAAGACAAGAAATAAAGATGGATAGATAGACACAAAAAGAGGAAACAAAAAGCAACCAAAAGGTATATTAAACCTTAAGACCTCAATTCGTTAATCCTACAATAAGCACCTAACTCTTATGACGACCTCGAGGGAATTGAATTCACCTCACAACCCACGTTTCTAAGAAAAAGTCAACACAAGCTTGCACCAAGCTCTCAACACTCATACAAGAGTTCAACTATCAATATTCAAAATAGTCTACCTAAAAGATGACCCAAACTATCTATTTATAGTTTTAGGCATTTATTACATTAGAGGCCCAAAAGTGGCACAAAAGGGACAAAAGGGTGAGCTGGGTCAAGCTCACCTAATGGGTTCGGCGAGTCGCCAACTGGTTTGACGATGTGACCTTCCCGCGGAAGCGTTCTGTAACTTTCGGCGGTCTGGTGTCATCGCCCAAGCCATTTCAGTGAGTCGCCGACTAGGTCAGCGATGTGTCCCTCTCTTGGAAGTGTTCTGTAACTTTCGGCGGTCTTGTGTCATCGCCCAAGCCATTGGGCGATTCGCCGAATGGACCTGCTGCTCGCCTAAAGTGGGAGCTTCCATCTTCTTCCATGCATTCCCCAAGCGATCTTCCATGCATGGGAACATCTCCTTGGCCATCAATACAAGCTCAAGAACCCCTAGCTTCATGAGCAATCCTTGCATTCCTTGGGGGTCCCGAGCTTGGCTTCGAGTGAGCGGCCTTGGTGCAATCCGAATTGCATCATTCTCTCTTTCTTGAAAAGGATTCGTCCTCGAATCCAAACCTAGCAAAACAATGTAAAGGACCAACAACAAACATATCCTCATAGCATGAGGGTTAGTACGATGGTTAGCATAAAAGTTATTAGACCAAGGAGGTTCACACTCAAGGAACAACCAAGCATCCTCTATTATCATGGCTATTAAGCCCATAGATGGAGAATAAGGAAATTGGCTATTCTTCACGTCAAAAGGTAATACCACCGCAAAGATGACACTTCTACAAGTTCAAATACTCTCAAACATTCACCGGGGTCAAGATGATAATAGGTCCACATAATTGGGTTATACAAACAAGTATAGACCTCAATGATACCCGACCCAAATGCAATGCACCCTTAAGACAAATATGAGACTCATCATACGCAAAGAGATAGTAGAGAAAGGTATCACATAAATGAACTTCAATCAAGGTGTTCTCAAGTTTAGCCTCCACTTTAGATACTAGGGAATAACAACTCATACGAAGCATTGGAACACACAAGTAAGAAGTAACTGTTAACACATTAGCATCCCCTTTCACCTTAATACTACCCTTTCCAATAAATGTACTATCATCTTCACAAAAGAGATTTCCATCTTTGGAAAGTGTGTCATCACACCATAGTGGATTCTCAAACAATTTAACAACATTTGTGAGATTTCCATCTTTGTAAAGTGTGTCATGACACCATAGTGGATTCTCAAACAGTTTAACAACATTTTCAACAAACAAAGATGCCACATTGGAAGTATCATCACATTTATGACATGGAATGAAATGAGCCATCTTTGAAAACACACAATAACCATTGAGCTCATCAATCATATAATCTAATCTAGGTATAGGATGACGATACTTTACCATGATTTTGTTGATGGCTCGACAATCAACACACATGCGCCATGTTCCATCTTTCTTTGGAACCAAGAGAATTGGAACGACGCACGGGCTCATACTTTCTCTCACATAGCCCTTGTTGAGGAGTTCCTCAACTTGCCTTTGTATCCCTTTGATGTCTAATCTAGGTATAGGATGACGATACTTTACCGTGATTTTGTTGATGGCCCGACAATCAACACACATGCGCCATGTTCCATCTTTCTTTGGAACCAAGAGAATTGGAACGACGCACGGGCTCATACTTTCTCTCACATAGCCCTTGTTGAGGAGTTCCTCAACTTGCCTTTGTATCCCTTTGATGTCTAATCTAGGTATAGGATGACGATACTTTACCGTGATTTTGTTGATGGCC